>JAJHUR010010886.1:0-19393 GCA_027495735.1 Lutjanus campechanus | reverse complement strand
TTTATTTATCTCAAATTTTGTTCAAAAATGTGTTCCAAAAAAAAAAAAAAAAGTGCACCTCTCAGACTAGTCACAATAAAAGGCCACTCTAAAATGTCCAGCTTAATCTTGAAAGGAGACATTTAAGAAGAAGCCACTGAACTACGGCTACTTCAAATACACATATTTTTTCCCAGGAGGGCAAAGTCATGTCCCGCCCTACTCTGCCTCTGACTGGCTTACCTTGATAGTCTTGCCCAAAGCCTAACCAATCACTTCTCATGTCTAAATCAAACCAACCTAACCAACAAAGGCAATGAGCGCAAGCCAATCAGAGGCAGAGTAGGGTGGGTCATGACTTTGCCCTCCTTGGAAAAAAAAACGGTCTATGCACACTCTTAGAAGTAAGGGTTCCAAAAAGGGTTCTTTCTGAAGGTTTGAACCAGAACCATTTTTTGAAGAAAGGGTTCATCAAGAGTTCTTTGCGCCATCATTTAAAAGGGTTCTCAGTAGAACTCCCCCCAGGTGGATTCTACATAAAACTCCTGGAAGGAGGAGGAGGAGGTGGGTTCTACATAAAACCATTAGAATGTAAGAACCTGGGCGGGTAGAATCAATCGGGTGGGTTCTAGATGAAACCACTGGAATATAAAAGGGGTTCTCAGTAGAATCCCCTGGGTGGGTTCTTGTTTGCACCCTTAGAAGATGGAAAGCTTCTGGATAGAATACCCAGACATGGTTCTGGATGGAACCATTATAGCATAGAAAGGTTCTCCCTTAAACCCTCTGATCAGGAGTTCTGGATAAAACGTTTTACTGATGGTTTAAGGTAAAACCCTCTGAAGATTCTATATAGAACCTTTATAAAAGGTTTTCACCAAGAACCAAAAAATGGTTTCCAAATGGGATAAGCTGAAGAACCCTTTATGGTTCTGGTAAGCCCCATAGTTCAGAGCTTAATTAACAAATTTGTGAACAAAATCTGAGAGAAATAAATAAGAATTTTTTTTTTTTTTTACTTCAACTCATGAAAAATGGAAGCAAAACAAAAGTGTTGTGTTTATATTTTTGTTCAGTATTTAGGGTACTCTACACAAAAAAATATCCCATGAAAGTTTTCAGAAATAAGGACTCCCTGTTTGTGCTACTGAATTCAGTAAAAAAAAAAATCTGGTTATTTCTTCCCACGCTGCCCAGTCCCTGGACAGAAACTTGAATATATTGTCATCAATGAGGAGATACAAAGGTGGAGGGCAGTAAAACACTCACTTTGGGTACCATGCAAGGTGATATTGTACTATACATTAGACTCAGCCTATATGGTGAGGATGAAATATTGAAGGATTCACTTCAGTACAACATGGCTACATGCCTCTGCACCTTGGCTTGGAGAGGAAACAGTAAAAAGTAAAACATAAAAAAACGCGATCAGTCTTAAACACCTGTTGCCATGGTGCGTTCTTGAACTGCCATGAGCCACGAGAGTGTTTAGGGCTGAGACAAATAGCAGCAGGTAACACAGGCCGACGCCAAGGCAAAATATGTTTGAAACAAGAATATTAGTCAGTAGAGAGAGGAAATAAAGATTGCCTCCACAGAGGGAGAGCAAATTTGCTTTTAAAAAAAGAAGGTGACCAAGGCCTTTTGGATGGCAAAAACAAGACTTGATGAACTCGCATCTTCAGGTTCGGGACTGTTTTTCCTTTCTTTTCCTGGCAATGAACTCATTAGAAGTTTCAATTAAAAAGCAGAGGCCCGCTGAGTGTCTTGGATACTCTTAAGTGCTCTTGAGAACACGCGAGGCCGGTCGTCTCATCAGTGTTTCAGTCTAATCTATTCTTGATTCAAACACATATTTTGCCTGGGTCTGCAGTATAATTTAGGCCAAACAAGAGAGAAACCAACGCATGTGTTTTTCTTTTCACCACCATCGTGCTTTTCTTATTTCCTTCTTCTTGAAACCCAGATTTGGCAGACGCTCCCATCGCTCTGTATAAACAAGCTCAAACGCACTATAAATATTTCACATTGATATTAAATGCTGTCTCTATTTCATTGAATTAGAGCTCCAAAAGGGACTACAAAATACTCCTTCATCAAATAATCATGATATCATCAAAGCAGCATTATAAATACTGTTTGAAGCAAACAAAAAACTTGGAAACAAGGACATTCTTGAAGCTGGTCAGTACCACTGAAAAATGTGTTTTTGTCGTGAACTCCTGGCCGCATTACCTTCCTTGGACTTTTGCTAAAGCTTTTGCTCTCTGAAGTGGTAAACGACCAGATAAACAAGTTGAATATTTCAGTAACGAAGGGTGGAAATCCTTTCTTTCTACCCATGAGTTTGATCAAAGTGCTCCACAGGGAGGACAAACACATGCGGCTTACTCAGACGAACACATTCACACACACACACACACATTTAAATACACAAAATAAACATCCTACACAAGAAAACAGCTTGGACGGGGCTCGGCTCATGCCGCAGAATGATGAAAAGCTGTTCAAAACAATGACGAAGCAATGATGTGAAGGTTCCACAGTTAATGGCTGGGAAAACTCTCTAAAGGGTCATGAACTACAAGATTTTATTCGTATTGATTGAACTAAGATGTGATTCTAGAGAGATATTGCAGGAGGAAACCATCATTACAAAATCTTTGCCTTGATGTTCGACGTTTGGCAAGCTTTGTGGTGTATTCCCACCCACAGGTGCTCTGTATGGCTTGGTGGAAGAAATAATGGCTGTAACACCAGCGCTTTTAGCAGCACTGACTGGCAGGTTGCCTGCAGAGGCATCAGTAGTGAGGGTAAGAACAATTCTCTAGAAAGCAGTCAGGGTTCTATTGGTGATCTTAGGAGTAAAACAGGTGGGGTACTTCATTTTGGACTCGGAAGACACAAGTCTTTATGGATTGGAGGCATATGGTGCATTCCATTTTAACAGGGAAGTCAGAATTTCCAAGTTGGTAGTCGGAAATTTCAACTGAAACACCACCTGAAGTCGGATTTCCAGCTCAGAAAATCAAAAGAACCACGACCTCAAAATCTACAGAAGCTGAAAGCTGTAGTAATATACTGTTTCTTCGCACTTCTGTCTTCTGTGTCTCATTAAATTAGTCATACACACAGTACTAGAAAATTTCTATCAGTGGACATGTTATTCTGATGTTTGTAAGCGCAAAATAGCACATAATGTGCTGTTATCAATTAACTAAAAAGGTTTCCCTGGAGGCAGGCATCTTGGTTTTCTGACTTTTTGTACTGGAACGCAATCAACTTCGGCGTAACTTCATTCTCAGCTCTGACTTCTGACTTTAATTGAATGTGGAAGTAGTCGATCAGTGATCAGACTCTTGGTTGGGAAAAAGTACAAATTAAAAAGTTACCGTTTTACTTGAAGAAAGGTTTTACAATCACCTCCAAGTTGTAAATGTGGCATAATTTTCGGTATTAGTAATAGCAGAAGATAACATTTAATTATAGGTTCAAACCTGTCTCCTTGAAATTAGGTTTATATATATATCAGTAATTTGTTTTCCCATTTACGTTGTTACGTAATCATTGCCTGATAATGTTCCTAGGCTGTGCGTACAAAGTGTTGCCACTGCAATCTGGCAGAGCCCAAAATGACATGTTCAAAATGCTTCTTATTTCCAGTCAACAGTAGCAAATCCTCACATGTAAGAAGGTGGAACTAGCAAATGTTTTTTGCTTGGACGGCATCGTGAGACACTGGCCACCCCTGAAATCTGATTGGCCACCCCATTATCCCCAAATATGATTGGTTATCTGTTCAGTGAGAGGTGGGACCTTAGTTTGAATCAACTGTTTGATGAATATTTTTAAATGTGCATTGATTTCTTTTGTATGTAGCTACTTTTTATTTTTTACAAGGTGACTTTACTAAAAGAATTAAGTATGGAAGCTTTATATTATATTTTTATGATGCCACTTTGTTGTGATTAATAAGACTATCTTCTAAATAAAAATGTCATGTTAGTAATTAAGATACATATGAGACATGGTGCATTATGTGCGTATGCATGTACACTTGCGTACTTCATGGCACGCTTCCGTAAGCCAGTGGCCTACTTGGGCCACCCCTGTCAAAAAGGTCTGGAAAAACCCGTGATCTGTATGTAGTCTAGTATCATGTCCAGATCTGCTGTCTTTGAAATGGATCAGAAGAAAAAGTGGTTATGATTTGTAAGAACTAAGTCCAAGCCACTGAAATGGTTCCTTATAAATTAACACTGTGACATAATGCATTAATTTTGGCACAGTTTTAAAAACCATCACTTTCTTTGTATCCTACATAAAGTCTCAGGTTCCGGACTTTATAACCAATCCACTCAAACGCAACTAGAAAGTTTAAGGATGTCCTAAAATGATGAAAATGTCCCAGAGGTTTGGTGCTGTCGGGCCACTGCATGAGCTTTTGATTCAAGCTTGTGTTTTCTACATGGATGCAGTCAAATGATGGAAGCCTTGTTTGAGGTCCAGTGTTGAGTATAGTGTTAGCCTGCTGTGGTTATGAAGGTTTTTAGCTGTCGACACGTCTCTTTGTCCACAGATATCCCCGTGGGGACAAACTGGCTCGCTAATATGTCAAAACACACATTCAATCCATTCACACTGACATGAATACAGACATACACACACAAAGTAGTCTGTTTTTACTGTGCTCTGCTGGTGCTGTCTTGTTCATTCCTTGAGGTCTTCATTAGGCAGCTTGTATGAACTTTCCCTCGCCTCTCTGTAGATTTTTTTTCTTTCTTTTGCCCTCTCCCTCACTCTCTATCTGTCTCTATGATCACCATGTTGAGTTCAGCTGCTTTATGGATGGTCTGATCATACTATTTAGCAGATACAGCAATTTCCCATGTACCCTCCCACTCTTATGGCAAGACATACTCATTTAATTTAGCTTCACGATCTGAAAGGGAAAACCAGTGTATAAAAATCCATCTTCTCAGCACTGCAACCAGTGTTTATAAAAATGTTTACAGTGTATTTTTCCCTTTTGCCTGGAAAAAAAGCTGTTTTTGATCAGCTTTTCCTCATAGACAGCAGTCAAGAGAAAACAACAAAACAGCATTTTGCCCTGCGTGTTTTCAGGCGAAGTTAAAAAGTCCAACTACAAATGTGAAAGGAGGGATCACTGTAGTTTTGGCCATCACAGTATCACAGTAGAAAGATGAAATGAGTTTCACATATTTGATGGAAAATCAGACAACGAACAGTATAATCCTATAGGCAAAAAGATTATGATTGATCAGCTTTCAGTGCTCCATTTTTTATGTTACTGGAAGTCACTCTCCTGACTAAACCTTTCAGTCTTTTCCCCTCCATATTGTGTTGTTTCGCCTCACTCCACAAGGTCATTCACAAAACAAGACATCTTGACATCTAACAGACTGTATTTGCTCCGTCTGTTTGCTTATCACAGAAACCCTCTGGAGAGTTTTTGTTCATCCTCAGACCTAAAACGAAAAATAATAAAACATCTTGTTCCTCTCATGAATCTGACACCGCAGTGGCTGGCAGTGAGTTCAGGTCCCCTAAGTCGAATCCATCTTGTCTGACGCCGTTCTGGTTGCTCGGACGACACGGTACGTCCACCGCTGTGTGACAGTCATGTGTCCGTCCATAACCTTCACATTCTCAGTGACGTGGAGCGCAGTCTCTATCTACAGAACAGAAATGGACTGGGTTGGATAGTAGTGAAGGTGCGTTGAGTCTGAGCTGGGTCTGCTTGGTTCGGTTCGGTCCACCTCCTTCTGATGTCGCTACAGACTACAGCAGATGGCACGTTATTTGGAAAGAGTTTGAGGGGCGGCTTTGGCTGTGGCCGCTCCCCACTGTGTGGAACAGTGGAACCGGAGAGGATGTCTGGGTTTCTGGAGGCTATAGAGTCAGATTGAGGAACGTTTATCAAGTGGAACGATCTAGACCACAGTGTTCCGCTGCCGGTACGGTGGAGGTGGCAAGACGGTGCCAGATTTCAGGGAAAACTCAGACATATATTCAGGGTTTTCAGCTACCGCCGGCCGTATGTGTCCATTCTGCTTATAGAAGAGCTTGGCGTTGGTGGAACCTCCCTGGGCGCCGTCGGGGACCGCCTGGTTCGACGATTTGGGAGGCAAGCTGTGCTGCCAGTATTCTGGATTGTCAAAGGTCACCTTCAGCTTCTTCCCGCTGACTTTACCTGATGTCAGTCCTCCGTGCTTCAGCAAGCTGGCGGGGTGCGTGGTGGCGTGGCTCTGGTAGGCTGGCAGGCTGCCGTGCCCGATGGTGGCCGAAGTGGACAGAGCGCCCGACTGGCACACCTGGGCTTGGGCAGTAGTTCCTGTTTGGCACTGGCTCGCGGAGCCGCCACCTGGATTGCCAGGTTGTCCTGCAGGTTTGATGGTGTGGTGGGCGTGGAGGATGTGGGTCGGTGGGCCGTGGTGGCAAGGCATGCCAGATGGAGAGGGCTGGGCCGTGGGGAGGGGGTAGTGGGGCAGGCTGGTCTGGATGGTCAGCGGGAGGTGAGAGCCTGAAGTCGTGGCCGAGATGGAAGAAGGAGGCTGGGTGGGTAAGGGTAGACCGTTTCTCCTCAGAGCCTCCAGGCCCAGCTCAGCTGGGCTGTGGAAGGTGTTGAGGTAGAGGGGCTCATTGATGTACTCATCCTCTCCTTTGGGCTGGCTGTTGGGTGTGCTGTGGTAGCCTGGGTTATCCAAGGCGTGGATCTCACCGTTTTTACGTCGCGAGACAAATGGGTTTTCCTCAATGGGATTCAGGTATTCTGTAGCGCAGATCAGAAAAGAAAGGGAGGAAGGGAAGGAATGTGGAAAACAAGAAGAAAGGAGTTTATAACAGAACAAGGCAGGCAAACAAGATCCAAGGAAATTAAATAAAGTGGAGAGGAAACAAAAGAAATAGAATTTGAAAGAGAGTAAGAGAAAGAGATCACTCGCTAATGAGGAGTGAAGATGGAGATGGAGATGATAATGGCGATAATGGCAGCCACTCAGGACCAGACGGGCAAGTTGCCAGCAGTTCTTTGGCACTGCAAACTCCATCTGCCGGGGGTGAAAATGCCAGCAAATGACCCCTCTTCACTGATTCCAAGCGCTATAATAGTGGGGTGCGAAACCTATTGATTTTGCCCACTCTTCCGCTCCTTGACATTGCATCAGATGCATTTTGCTGCAGGCTTTGTTATATTTTCGAGCTGCTCAAAAATCAAAGACGGTAGCGCGAGAGCGGGGCTGATGGACTGAATTATGATCAAAGGCAAAACATGACTCTGTAGTAGCTGACATACACCGTTGACGGGAACTCGCTAGGAATTTTAATCAATGGAATGGAATGAAATGAACAGGCAAAATGACAGGCAGAATATACTACAAAAGATCGTATTTACTCTCTGAATGAGCAAAGAGATGACGGGACAGAGAAAACCGGTGCAACCCTAGAATTCATAGTAAACACAAGACGCACTTGTTTTACATTTAAATTGTATCTTTGTGGAACAGCATAGTAGATTGTGTTGCAGTTATTGCGATGGTGATGTCTTTCTTGTGTTTTATAGGTTGGTGAAAAACATGTATAACGAGGTAAGACTTCCTCTTAGCTTCTGTAAATCAATTCCCAACAAATCTGCTTGATACAAGTGCTCTGAAAATGAACCTGGCTCCTGATTACAGTGGCTACGTTTATTTCACGATACATTTTCACTCAGAGTACCTGAGGAGCTCTTGTCCTTCATGGGCGTCATGTATCCATCCTCATCAGTGTCGCCTCTGGACGGCCTCTCCCCCAGGAAGATGGTAGGGTCGGCACTGTACCTCTGGCCCCCATTGTCCTCGACCCCTGGCTGGCTCAGGGTCTTCTTATGCAGACTCCCATTACAGCGCGGGTCCTCTAGGGCAGGAACTGGTCCACCTGTAGCTTCCTGGTTCGCACAGGCTTGGGCACCTGCCACAGAGCCCTCCACAGGGTTTGGACCACCATCTCGATATCCAAACTGGTTCTAAAGCAAAGAGTGGGTTGTGGAAAAAGACAAGAAAAATGCCTCTGATGTTACTGAGCAAAAAGTAGGTTTCGTTTTCCTTAGCCCACTCATGAAACTTTCAAGGGATAGTAATCGGATTATTTGAAGTGGCCAGATAGTCAGTCTTTTACCGACTGTAGATGGTGGTCAACACTCAGTTTGGAGAATCAGCAGGAATACTGGTTTCATTTTAAGTGTGTGCTATATTTAGAATATTTTCACCACTTTACCATCAGCCATTTCTCATGGGAAACCACTGTTTTTATAAGTCAAATATTGTTTTCTCCAAACTAACCAAACTCTATTGGCAAAATCAGTTATTTTGCCACACAGAACACAGAAGTTGCTCGTCTACCACTGCTTTGATCAGTTAGTTTGTTTGCGTTACTGTATGACATTAGTGTTTTAAAAGTTTTTTTCGGATTCACTGAAGTCACACAATAACACAAATAACTAACAGTATGAGGCCAGCAGCTCCTGCGTTCTCCAAGGTAAAATTACTCTTTTTACCAATGGAGTTTGGTTGAGTGAGTAAGAGCGATATTTGGCTTATAAAACATCAATTTTCCATTGAAAAAGGCTGTCTGATAGCAATGTAAAGAAGTGAGAATATGCTATATATAGTGTACACTTAATCTTTTTTAGATGCATCTCCAAACTGGGGGCTTGTTAATTGCCATCTAATGTAGATAATAAAAATATTATTGATAAGTGTCTCATACAAGCCCCCTTCAAATAATCCGAACGATCTCTTTAATGCATCGTTTGTTTGACACCGTGCAGCTATTCGGTGATAGAAGATCTAGAACAAGATTATCTAACAAACCAAGTAAAGATGTCTGTAGTTCAATTGAACCACAACAAACATAGATGGAGCGAATGCCAAAAATAATGAAGTTTGAGTCTGAGGTTGAGCCAGCTGTATGCCACCTGGGGCGAAGGAAGTGCGACTTTTAACCCATGCAGCTGCCCGTAGAAGGTAGAGTACTCCAACAAAGTTCTGCTGATGTAGTCATCAGCCTTAAGGGACGGTGAAGGGCAGCAAGGCGAAGCTACGACTCAAACACCTAAACCTCAAAAAAGAACAAAAAACCCCACAAGAAAATACAAAACATGACATGAGAAGCAAAGGGCTTCTTGTGGTGCTGTGTTGGCTTGCCGTGGGCTATTTAACCCAGGCCCACTCCTCTGCGCTCTTGCCAACTGCTAGCACTACAGCGGCAATTACAGGAAGCAGGGCTACAAAACACAACTGAGGAAAAAAAAAAAAAAAAGGAAAGGAAACGTTCTGGGGTTTTATCTGTCCACTGTCTTCCCTCCATCGCAATCAACCTCCCCCTCCTCCAAACTTCTCTGTTCATCCCTTCTTCAAAGCCAGTCATTATCTGCCTCTCTTTTCAAGTATGAGCGTGAGAGCAAATCAGCCCAGATTAGATAACCGTCTGTATTGGACTGCGTCTGCGGTGGCACAACCTGAATAACTAACTTTCCATGGCAAAGTCAGCCAGCCGATGGATTTTAACAATGAATTCCTCTCCCTGTCTGGGCATAAAGGGGCTTTTGACTGCATAATCAAAAGAGTTTCAATTCATGATAGGGGTGGTGACCTTGAACACGTAGGACCCTTGTCGGATTACCTTGTGTGTTTTTTTTGGGGTACGTGTGTGCTCGTCAGGGAACAAACAGGTAGGTCACGGGGGTAAGGGTGCATAAGACGAAAAGTCGAGAGTCAGTGGCACGTGGTGCATACCGCAGCCAAGCCGGCACTCATTGTCTATCAGTAAACGGCTCCGGCATTTTAAGAGAGAGTCTGTTATTTGCTTATGGAGCTCTGCGTAATGAAACCTGGGGCCTGGGGAGCGAGAGCATAAAGAGCCCAGGTTTAAGCCACACACGCTGGGACGGAAATGATGGAGGTGAGCCATTAGCAGAGGAAAATCATCAGTGTATTGGAAGTTCTTAACCACCTTGAGCACTTATAGAGGGCAGTGAGTCGGGCAGTTTTTGACAGGGAGAAGAGAACAAATTGCAAGTCAAATCAGTTGAATGAAAGGGTTTTTATAAGAGAGATATGATGCAAGATTATTCTAAAATATTTAATTATAGGTATATATCACTTGTCAGATAGATATTTATAGGTGATAGCTAATGTTAATAAAATTCTAGCTAACTAGATAGTTAATCCACATCAACAGTTAGCTAGCATATTGCTAACACCAGCTAACTTACTATATATATCTTGTTTTTACAGGTCACCCAAAATATTGCAACCATCTTCAGAATTTTGTTTTCTTTTCAGTGCAGAAAAGTGTAAAACATAGTATGAATACAGGAAACAGGGAAGAGAAAGTTGACCAGGGATCCGCAGGGTTCAAAGCTTACTCAACTGTTACTTGAAGGACTTAGGAAAGGTCCATTACAAAATGTTTTTGTGCGCCTGTGCAGCGTCCTTACTCTGTTGGAGTCGACGCGAGGCCTGGTTGTGTATGACGGAGGAGCCATGTTGAAACCTCGAGGCACCAGATACTCCTCAGCGTCCATCAAGTCATCCAGGTCCTCTTCGTCCAGAAGGCTCTGGAAGAACTTGCTGTCATTGGGGCTGGGAAGCTTCATGCGGTCGTCTCCCTAAACAGAACACCAGCAACATAATTAAAATTTAATTTAACTGATGCTATTATTGCTATTATTCTTGTACTGTATTATCACTACATTTACTTGTCCAGTAAGTGGATGATCGCACAGAAAAGCCTCATTATTGAGTGCTCTGACAGCGAGCATCTTTAAGCAAACACACCTGGATAACAAGGTACCGCTGGGGGTCACGGGCCATTCTGCAGAACTCCGCAGCCAGCTCCTTGAACTTCGGCCTGCTGTCTGCGTCAATCATCCAGCCTGGGGAGGAGAAAGACAGAGCAGGAGAAGAAGAGGTTAGAGGGGTCAATATAAAACCAAAGTTGTACTTGCATTAAGAATTTGTTCCTTATAGCACTCAAAGACAGTTTAGTGGGAATGATTGTACACAGTATTATTATATTGTAATTTCTTACAGGGATGTCTGGACACAGCAGCACTGCTGAGCTTCCATGCTAGTGCCCCTCTCTCCTTCCTCAAACAGGGGGGGTCTATCGACTGCAGGTAATCCACTTACTATGGCTAAGCATCTCATACAACCCATATCAAACAGTCCAAACTATCCCTTTAACCTTTAGCTCAACCTTTAGCAAGTTTCTTTGCTGTTTGTCATTTCCTTTTAAAGATTAGTGCTGACCTTCTCTTGCATTTGCAGTTTCACTCAGCCCTGTCACTGCCATACTTCAGTGTGTACCCACATTTCTAAAATATGTGCACAATATTTACCTATAAAAATATCCCCTTTAAAGTGCAGAGACGAACACTCTAAACATAAATTGCATCGATTTGGACCTTTTTAACTTTAACCTCCATTTCACTGAATAAGCAAGCGCCGTGTTTACATTGATAAAGTTCCATACATTTTAAGGGCTAAGTGCCTTGCTCAAGGGCAGCTCAGAGGTAGTTATTAAGCTAGAGGAAAAGTGTTTTCATTTTGATCTCCAGGCTACTTTTTTTCTTCCTGAGGCCACAACTGCAGTAAACAACCCCTGCAGGTGAAGCAAGAGGCCGGGCGGTGTCTCAGCTCAGATTAGACAGTAAGCAAACTGAGCTGCTGATCCCAGCGTCTACATCCCTATTACATATTTCACAGCAGTGTTGGCTAAAGTGGGGTCTGGGTGCCTCTAGCAGCCTCAGAGTGGGGGATTGCCAGCGAAATATAATTGCGTGAAATAATTCTTTATCCGCGCTACATTAATGCACCTGTTATCGCACCAGAATCTGCGTTTCGTCTCCATAAAAGCTCCTGATTGTTTTCCAACTCTAACCATCAACACCACAGTTGATTGAAAGCTAGCTCTCCTTAAATAAACCCTGACCCTCTCTGTTGTCATTTTTGCCTGCCTCTCTTTGCTCAGTTCATCTAATTTCCGCTTCTAGCGCCCCCACGCAGGCACATTACCTAAATGAGGTGCAATTACTCCAGCAATCAAACTCTATTTCATCTTTATTGGGGTGGCGCCAAGGCGGCAGGCCACGCAGTGTGATGGCACACCCAATCACAAACAACAGCTCTCAGTCAACATGTAATTAGAATTAATGCGGCCAATTGCTGAGCTTTCTTCTGGCTTTTAATGGGGCGGCGTGACCCTCTCGCTAGTTTGACTCAGTGCTTGATCTCCTTTGGCTATTTCTGATCACCGCTGTGACGCTCACCTCACATCACCCAATTTCTGTGTGCATATGGTGCGTGTGGGTCTTTTTCAGGGTGCTGTAGCACTGCACTATGAGTACAGATGAGTAGAAGTAAACTTTTAGAAAGGAAAAACTGTTCAGGAAATGCTATAGGAATGAAAAATATGATATATATATCAGATATCTGCCCTAAATATGAATAATAAATAATATATAAATAATAAATTGGGAATATGTGCTACACTTCAAGGATTTTTGCTGCATGTTAAGTTAAACGGATATTTCAGATTTAAGATCAATGAAGTTGTATGAGGTACAAGTCTAGTCAGTGTAGTACCTGTTGTAGATGGCGGCTGGCATGCCCCCAGTTTGGAGAAACATAAGGAGTACTGCGTAACGGGGTAAGCATACACTGTACGATTTTAGAATTGCTTAATTCCAACTCCTACTGTATGAGTAAATCGTCAAATAAAATAAAATGTCCCTCCGGCTCCTGCTGACCTTTCCAACTATTGACAGCTATTAATAAAGATTTGATTGAAAGCTCTGAGGCAGGTAGAAGTTTGTTTGCTAGCTGCCTTGATCATATGTACCATTCTCTGTGCCGAGAATTCCTTGGCTAGGAAGACGTGGGCAGTAAGTCTTGCCCATTTTGCAGGGCAAACTGGTGGTAAGCTAGCTTTTACTGTCCATATTTTCCTACATCATGTCCCCACCACAGTTTCAGATGCTCTGTTTGCCAATTCGTACAGGTGCAGTAAGAAAAAAATGGGAGTGAACTTGGGGAACTGCGTGAGAGCCTGATAACATCCAACCAACATGCATTTTGTTGCTGACCCTGTCCGCAGCAGCACATTGCTTAGCACGGGTACTCGAGCCGCTTCTCCAAACTGTGGGTGTGCCGACTGCCATCTACTGTAGGTGACACACTGACTATGGATAAGTACCTCATACAACCACACTTTAAAACCTCCAAACTATCCCTTTAAGTTTGGGGAATCCCTTTGACCTCAGCATTTATTACATTGCCATTGTTGCGCATAAATGTATTCCCCTCCTCCTCTATGGGGAAAGAAATCAGTTGGCATTGTTATTAGGCTAAATGGCTGCAGGGCTTTCATGGTTTGTGTCTGTGCTGTCAAAAGCCATTGGCAGTGGTTTTTCATTTTGGAAAAAAAACAATTAGATATTATGACATTTACGCTGGATTAACATTTTTGTCATGGGAATGTGTTTTGATATCGAGCTCCAAGCTGAATCACATCATTCTCTTTCAACACGTTTGGCATTTTAAGCACCCTGCTGTTGTCCTCATCCAGAGCAACTCACAATGAGTGCAACAGCAGAATAAGTTTAAATTCATAAAGCTACAAGCAGCCAATAATAAGAAGTATATTCATGGTGCAGATACAATATTTGTGCAACAAAAAAAGGCTAGATAATTAAAAAAGAAAAAGAACTGCAATTGCAGAGGGGAGAAAAGTCTGCCGGGAGAAGTCGATGTGAGGTTTTTTCTAAATGAGATTTTCAGCCACCACCAGAAGAGAGAAAAGTCACTCCACCATAGTTCAGGCAGGGGAGAGCGGTGACCAGACTGGTGCGAGGAAAACGATGGCCAAGAAGCCGATAGCTGGCAGATCTCATAGCACGGCTTGGCATGTATGTCTGGAAGGTTTCCTGGAAATATGGGAGGGTGGATCCCCCACCGGCACCAGCACCGGGGTTCTGAGTCCAGCCAGAGGAAGGAGATGGGACAGACATGGGAGAGTTTGGGGAGGATGAAGAGAAGGCGGGTTTTTTGGACGAGTCGTACAGGCAGGAGGGGGAGTTGGGGTGGGTTTGGGCTGGGAGGGGGGTGTGGTAGTCCAGATGGAAGATGACATGGACAAGGATGTGGGCAGAGTCCCTGGTTGTGGACCATAAACCAGCATCTCATCAGTTTCATGACAACACCTCTTTTCCTCTGATTGTGTCTTTTCATCTCGCCTCTTTACATATCGACTTCTCCTCCAGCCTTGAATCCAAGCCCCCGAGCTCAAATAACACCTTACAGGATGAATATTAAAAATATGAACCCTTTTATTAAACTGCAACTCATCTGTGACACCTCTGGCTGAGTTGCAGGGGTTTATGAACATGATTTAAAAATAAAAATACGATTATGTGCTCCTCAACACCCACTGTGGTGGAGTGCTGCTCCAGAACATTGTCGTCATGCTGCCACCTGTGGCTAAGGCAACAGTTATGCTTAGAAACGCGCGCTATGGAGGAAGAAACATGCTTTTTTCACTGATGACTAACTTCATATATGATATACGAAAAGATTTACTTGTCAGACAAAGTGTAAAATTGTCGTTTTATGGGGAATCACACCTCAAGGCAATTTAGAGTCACCAATTAACCTGCATGTCTTTGGATTGTTGGGGGGAAGCCGGAGCACCCGGAGGAAACCCATGCAGACACGGAGAGAACATGGAAACTCTACACGGAAAGACCCCAGTCTGAACCACCATGCCGCGCCAGGAGCTTTGTATTTTTACTATTTATTATTGCAGTTTTTTGACTTTGGTGGCATTTATTTTCCCCCTGAAGTGTCAGAATACATCTGGGAAGTACGTCTGAGTCCCAGTTGCGTGGCTGCTTTCTTCTCTAAACCACGTTTTCGCGTACACATGCTTGTTTATGAGCGCGTCCATGTGGGATTTTATTTGGTGCTAGTGCGTGTTTTCTCACATTTGACCATGACCATGTAGACATCTATGGTGCAAATTGGAGGCTGGGGGAGACGCTCCCCTTTTTCCAAAATGTCTGGGATCTCCCGCGTGGGGATGCCGTCGTACGGCTTGCCTCCGAATGTCATCAGCTCCCAGATGGTCACTCCTGGAGGACAGAAAAAAGAAAGACAGAACACGACGGGGAGAGATGAGAGGACGAGACAAAGAGACAAAGAACAACAGAGATAAGCAGACAGATAAGGGGGCGAGAATGCAAATAAAAGAACACAGGATTTCAGGTCATTGACTTCATTCCTCCCACAGGTATGAGCGTCAACAAGGATGCATTCATCACCCACCGTAACTCCACACGTCACTCTGATGGGTGAACTTCCTGTAGTGGATGCATTCCAGAGCCATCCATTTAATGGGCATCTGCGGAGAGAAGGATAGATAAAGATCAGGGATTTATGATGAAACAAACATTTTATCGTATTTATTTGCACATGAAATGAAGACAATTTTCCATTATGCTACTTTGCTCAGCAGCTGCCCTCTCTTTTAATCCAGCGTTTGGGAGATATCGGGATATCGACAGTGCTTTCAACCATAGTTTTGCTTTGCTCAATATTACTCAAGTACTGTGATTGATTAGCTTCAGTCCAACCCAGGGATCATCAATAGTGAGCGTGCTTTTTAAGATACTAAATGAGATTGTATTGGCCATTTGTCTCACATTATCTCCATAGCCTGCAGGTTTAGAGCAGGCGGTGTGTGAAATAGTAATAACAACAGGCCCTTTGACATTCCTGACAAGGACAATGGCACACATCGCCGTATCCTAACTGCCGTATGATTTCCATATTGACTGTAAGGGGGAATTTTCAGCCGTAGAACCCACTGAACAAGGCAATTATCTCGCCTTTTGCATGTGAACGCACACATGTACACGCTCCGGTCATTTAAAATACAGCCTCTCCTTCGCCCGTGGAAGCTTGAAACACGCACCCCTGCTCTGCTCTCCGGGGGAAATGAACAGGAAGAGGGGAAATGAAATGCTTCAGGTTGCGGTACGGCGCCTCCACTTTCATCTCTGTTGATTTATCTCTCATGGTGCGTCTATTTTTATGGCACACATGTAGATCTGCTGACAACACCTCTCATTTATCAAGGCATCAGCGAGCCCCGACATGGAGCCAATCATTCAGATGGTCGCATCAAACATACCTGGTCCACTTCATGAAAAGACATGATTTTTTTTTTCTTTTCGGTTCTCTTTGCCCACAGATAACAGCTCAAACTCCAGCTCAAGATGCAGTGGTTACCTTTCGGCCTCCAGCTGAATAGATGCAGCAATGAACAAGCCAATTTAATAAAGGGAGTTGATCAGGACAATTTGCATAGTAAGTCTCCAGCGAGGAAAAGAGAAGGGGCTCCTGATTAATGTAGTCTGGGTCCCCAAACAAAACAAACTGATTGGAACTGTGGCTGCATTATTTGTTTGGATAAAGTGCTTCTAAATTGTGTTTTTACTGAGGCTTTTCCTGACCAAAGAAGTTTCACAGCTCACAGAGTGGGCACCCAGAATATATTCCTTCTTGTGTTTTGGTTTGTCTTTCAGCATTTTTTAACGCAAGCAAAAAAACAAATCTGTCTGGTTACATTGGAAAAGATTTAAGTACGAAAATTTCCATTTTTCCATATAGAAAATGTTTGCAATGTTATATAAAAAAAGGTGGTGACACTTTATTTGAGGGGGAGTGCATTGTCTTTACACTGTCATAGCCATGCCAAGACACCTGTCATGAAGGAGTCGTTATGAATGCTCATTTTCATTAAGTGTCATTCGGTCAATTATCTGATTTTTAATTCAAAGTTGTCATTGTTTGACATGTCATGTTTGTTATAAGAATATTTTAACATGACATTAAACTGTCATATATGGTTCATTTTGAAACTGGCCATTAGCTGTTAGCTTAACTAGCTGCCTAACTAGCTGACCCAGCCCTGGTATGTCAGGAGCCAAACCCACCACAGTATTGTACTCCCTGTAGTCAAACTGGCCACCGTTGGGTGGTACCACTCAAGTTAGAGTCCAGGAAATGATTCATGACACCGTTAGAGAAGCATTTGTCAGAGTAATAAAACTTAATGACATCTTTATGACACGGGGAAATATTCATGATAATGATTTCACAATGGCCAAGGTCAATACGAACCACATATGGTCATGGCAAGACATAAAGCTAAACATATTCTTTTAGTTCAATAATGTCAAGGTGTCATAACAAAGACAACTCAAACAATGTCAATGACATAAGTGACCAAATAACTCGTCCAGTTCACAACAGTTATCGTGACTTGGTTATGACAGTGTAATGACAGTCCTACGCACACCCTTTTAAATAATGTCTTCCAAAAAGGCTAAATCTCTTCTTCTCTTTCCTCCATTTTTGGCTGGTAAACAAGAAAATGATGCATCACAGCCAACATCTGGTGAGGTGGAGCCAGCAGAGCCCGGTTATTCTGTTCTCTCTGCTCTGCCCTCATATGCTCTCCATCATCACCTCTACAGTGTTTGAATACAGCCGCACTTATGATTTAGTCGCTCTCATTTACATATTTTCCTGTTTCTGTTGCCAGACCACTGAGCGAGCAGAAAGCAATATAACTAAAATAAATAAATAAAGCAGTGATTTGATCTGAGGTTATAAATACAACCTGTTACGCAGGGCAAAAAGTAAATCACTACTTCATGTCTGCGAAGTTATCTGACAAAATAAACAGCACAAATACAAGTTAATGACAGCAGCTGTGCTGCGTGATTGGCTGTATTGACATTTCAAATGAGTGATCGCAGACAGTTGTCTCTTAACTTCTCAACTGTCTTCTTAACTTTACTTCAACTGTGACAGAGTGTCGTAAGGGCAACGTAAGGGCAACACTTTCAGAGGTATCTACTCTGTTTGCTGTGGGGTGAAAAAAGCTTGCTCAAGAAATGCTGCTGTGAAAGATTTGCTTTCAAATTTAGCTGTCTTACGTATTCTAAAAGTGAACAAACACTTCTTTATTTAATGTTTAATTCAACATTTAGGATTATTTGTCACAGCCTCATAAAATATGCACACAGGAATGCAATAAAGATGTAAATAGGAGTAAAAAATAAGGTTAAAAGAATAAATTTAAAGGCTTCTCAACTAGAATTCTTTGACAGAAAACAACGGCTTAGAAGATAAAATGTTCAGTTCCAGATAACCATCATTAATAAGTATATATATTACGCTGGTTCCCGTAAGTATAAATAACAAATATTCTCAAACAGTGAAAGTTTAATACTTTTTTTGACTGTTGACCAGACAAATGAGCACTTTAATTTATTGTCTCCAGCTCCAGTGGACAGTGTTTTTGTTTTTGACATTTTACTGTAGAAACTTAATACTAAACCGATTATTAAAAACATGAAAATGACAATGATCGTTAGCTGAAGATGTATTTGCTCGTTCATAACATATAGTAGGTCCACACACACATTCAGAGACACACAAGTACTTTTGGCCCCGCAGCCTCGGAAACTCCCCTCGTCACCAGCAGTGACCTTTTGTTTTATTACCTTTTGGTTGCAGTATTTACTACTTATGTCGACCACTGTTATGTAAGCTGTCCTGTGCGTTAAACTTGTCTCAGCCAGGTAGTACACACACAAAAACACGCTCACGCCTCCACTTACACCAACCTTGCCCCCGTCTGCGTTGTACTCCTTCTCGTCGGCGTCCAGCAGCCGCGCCAGGCCGAAGTCGGTGATCTTGATGTGATTGGGCGACTTCACCAGCACGTTCCGGGCCGCCAGGTCCCTGTGGACCAGCCTCCTCTCCTCCAGGTACATCATCCCCTGAGAGAGACGGAGAGAAAGAGAGGTGAGAGATGAGTATGAGCCGTTTATCATTTTCCATTCCATGATCGGAGCAGTCTGAGATCGTCGATGCGGTAAATGTCAGCACTAACATAAAATTATTGTCATAACTGTCATCATCATTAACCGCACACCCACTCAGACATTTAGATTCAATCTTTCATCGTTATCATACCTCATATATATGGCTCCAGGAGACAAGAAATCCGAAGTAGCTTTTATAGCATTCCTGACATGTCAGGAAGTCAGAACTTTAGACTTTTGATGAGTAAAAAATACAGCAGAACAGCCTCTCAAATCACAACTCTGGGTATGAAACATTTCTCAACTCCAGTGTTTCTGAGATGCAGTTCTCTGACTTCACATCAACACACGTTCAGTTATCCAGTGTGCATGCTACAGACAATTCTTTTGATTTTTGCAATGCATCATCATAATCAATGTCTCTTAAAGCAGAGATTTTCAAAGTCTGAGACTGTG
>JAJHUR010010872.1:23911-78525 GCA_027495735.1 Lutjanus campechanus | reverse complement strand
TAGCAACAAAAATAAAGCATAAAATATTCTGGAAGAATACTGAACTCTCTCTTTGCCAAGTTTTACGACTTGGCCAGAATTTCATCTTCAAAAGCACCTTGAACCTGAACGTACAGCACGTACAGCTGTTTGGGGACTGTTTATACATAAATTTCTCATTTAGTAACTACCACAACAGTATGGCCAATTAGTACAGAGGTTAGTACATTAGCATTATGTTATTCTATGTTTTTGTATGAATTATTTTATGTTGTGTTTTATGTGTGAATTATTGTGTTTATTGGTGCTGTATCATATTGTTTATAATATCCCACTATAATATTTTATATTATTTTAAAGGTTTATATTCTGATAATGGTGGTAATGGCAATATTCTGACTTGTTGACATAATGATGATAACGATGTCATACCATTACACACAGCAACGACAAGCATGCCTGAAAGTAAAAATAACATTGCTAACAGCACCATGATGGAAGAGTTTGTTCCAAAAAGGGGAGCAACTTCAATAGTGTGGAAGTGGTTTGGTTGCAAAAGATCAGATGTAAAATTAACCATGGGAATATGTAAGAAGTGCAAAAAGACTGTAACGGCAAAAGGAGGAATACTACAGACTAATTTCACCACCTCGAGCAGAAGCACCAGGTTGAGTACAAGGAGAGCCAAAAATCCTGCAAGGAGAGCTTAACAACTGCTGTGAATCCTTGACCAAAAACATTTTTCAGCATTTTGTCAAGACCATCCGCTATCGCCCACTCCTGCTGTGATGGTTGATTTACTGCTGGCTGTGCAACAAATTGCCCCTCGGTAATAAGGACAACCTTCACCTTGACCATAATGTGTACTTCACAGTTTCAGTAAACACTGTGGAATCGTGAGACATTCGAAAAACGTCGCTAACAACCCCTTATGCCAGGATCAGTCTATGTAATATCCCAAATAGGGGTGTTTTCCTAAAATTAGATTTAAAAAAGCAATACCTTGTTTACAGTATTGCAATATATTGAATTGTAACCCCTATGTTGTGATAAGTATTGTCAGATTGTTGCCGATAAACAGCCCTGGTTTAGCATGGTTGAAACAGTCAGAAATCGGCCATCCTGAACATCACTCGTAACAATTTATCATTTCATCCTGTATATAATAATATAAGGGGACCAATTCTGCTAGTAGGACTCCTAAGAAGTTTGTCTGAAGTCCTTCTGATCGTCAAGTCTGTCTCTGGCCCCTCCTGTCTGATCACCATCGCACATCATGTAAGTTGTTGGTTATGGTGTAACACACAGTCCAACATGTCTCTCAACCAAGTCACAGCAAGACCAAAATAACCTACTGTAATCTGATGTAGCACCCATCTGCTTATATTAGTGATGTATTGTTGTTTGAACTTTTAAAAAAACTAACAGTGCAAAACTTCACAGCCCAGACAGTGTTAGTAAGATTTGTGACCACAACTTCTACAAACTGGCATTACCATTTTAGGTAGAATTTTGTAGTCATGGGTAGCTGGCATTTTTTCAGCCAATCAGATAAAAATTCAGCTGATAAACAAGATCATTTCCAGTGCTTGAAGGCAAATGCACAGAGCTCCTTTGCTCCTTTGTTTTTTTTTTTTTTAGAATCACACTAATCACATAACATCATTATGAGCAACATCCAACCACTGGGTAAGCATAATATGTTTATACAGACAAACAGACTCGCCAGTTAAAGCCTTCGAGTGGAACAAAGGAACAATATTACGCAAACAGAGTCTGCTTCCTTTTGGGGGAAAGTGGAATCAATGGGATCATCTGATTTTGGCCTGAATGCAGAGGTCTGAACAAACATCAGAGCAGACATGTGTGGAAACAGTAGAGCGAAGTGAGATCAAGTTGTGAGACCTGAGGAAGTGCTTGGCTTGGCCATTATGTGCAGCTCAACTCAGGCACTTCCTCCATTGACAAACCCTTTGAAGAGGCCAACGGTTAGCAACATAACTGAAAAAAAGTCAGCTGACATGGTGTGAATAAAAAGGCACAACATTAAATGAAAAGGCAGGATGTGTCCATATCTGGTAGATGCAGGGCAAAGAAGAAAAACTATCTCAGTGTGACATAAGAGTCAAGTTTTCTACTCCACAACAACAAGCTGAAGAGGGCAATCGGTGCAAAGGTCAGGAGGACACTGCTGATCATGTGCTGCCTTCATGCTGTTTTTGCATCTTTTTTTTTTTTTTGGACCGGTGTTCATGTCTTGTCAAGGCTATTTTTGCCTCCGAGAGGCCCCTGGTCAGCACATAAGCGCCACTGTTTACAGGGTCTGTTGACTGCGTGCCAGGAGAGCCTCTGGTCCACGGGCTCCACTCTCACTGCGCTGCCCAGACGGCCCATTCATCCCCACCGGCTGGGAAGCACTCGCACCCTCTCAGTTTCTCAAAGACACTCTCAGTGGCACAGCAAAGGCAGCTCGGGGCTCAGTGATGAGTTGGATCAAATTCCTACGAGCCATTTAGTTACACATCGTTTTTAACGTGCTGCCACTCAGCATCATTTATGCTTTGTTGATGGTAAGTATCATCTCACTACAGTGGATATTTTCCACCTGAAAGCACTACCTTGTGAAATAAAACCCTTCTCACAGAGCGTGCCAAAGCTTGTGTTTTGCAGAATTCCTGGTGTACTACAATATTTGGAGCCTGAGACATGTTGTCATTCATAAATGAAAACACCAAAACTACTACCCAGTCTTGGCCTTCACAGAGTGAAACAACATCTGCATTGTAATATAATACAACTAAGGGGAAACTAGATGTTTTGCCACTGGGATAAAAACAATCAAACATCTGCCTCTGAATGGAGCGCTTTGCTTTGTCATTACTGAGCATGACATCATGGAAGGAAACAAAAAGCTGGTGTGACAATAGAAGTGTTGTTAGAAGGAAAAAATGGGACAAGAGTATGGATTCTTTGTACCGGTAAGACTATTCAGAGGAGCCACAGAGAGAAGCGACGATGAAAATATTCTCACGTGATCAGAGCCCAATAAATACTTTTGACTATTTGCAACCATTACTATGGAATGCACCACACGTACCACACCCAAAGAATGTAAGATCCAAAGCTGTATCTATTAATCAATTGATTATTTTTCTGATTCACTGATGCACGATTTAATCTAGAAAATGCAGACATATGTGAAAAATGAGATCACAGTTCCAGAGTCCAATATTATGCCTTTAAAAGCACAATATGCAAGTTCTGCCCATAGAGATTTCCCTCACATTAAACCTATAACAAAAGGCAGAGTTTTATGTGTTGTGTCATGTCATTTTTTTCCACTGATAAACAATCACCATTTCTGATTAGAGATGAAGCGGTATGAAAATTTCCCATCACGATTATAGTGACCAAAATTATCACAATTATCACGTGTTAAAATTTGCTGGAAATGTTCAAAAGGTCCTGATATACACACACTGAAATAATTTGACCAAGTTTTATTTTGAAAATATCTCAGTGATTTGAAATGACGTCATGTCCTTTGCGATGTCAGAGGCGCAAAACAAAACCTCGTTGCTGCTATGCTTACATCTGGGAGACTATTACTAACTTTGGTTCATGCTGGACAATATTTACCACGAGTTCTTCAAACACAGTTATCATGATAATTACAATTTGAAACAGTAATATGAATCATCAGGAATTTTATTGTGGAACCGACAATCATTGCACCACAATTTCTGATTAAAAGCTACGCCACATGACTCAGAAGTCATGCTCACAAACAAGGTAATACATAAAAGTTTTGTTCACGTTATGTTTAGTCATGTTCGCCAAGTTCCCTCTTCTCCCTCTCTGACCTATCCGACATATCCTGTGGTTTCCTGGAAATTAAATAGCAACTAGTGGCTAGTAGGAAAGGCACCGTCTCCTTGAATAAATTACCAATTTCTTCAGGTTTGAACATTGTTGGAAACATTTGGAATGATGTAAGTATATAGCTTAACAAAATATATTATGTCTTATGTTTTTGGACATTTTAATGCAGAAATGTTACATACTATAGCTTTAAATTCCTTGTTTTTTCAAACCAACAGTTCAACACTCAAAAATATATACAATGTTCAATTATATAAAAACAAGCAGCTGGTATAAGATTTTTGGCGTTTTCCTTGCAATGGCTTTATCAGTCGAAATTGTTTATTCATTTTTCTGTCAGTCTGCTAATCGCTTAAGAAATAACATTTAATAAAACTCACCAGCGCATGCATTGAGGAAGAGCCAGTCCGTCTTCCTCATCCGGTTTCTAATCTGCTTTAGCTTCTTGAAGTCGACCTCTTGCTCCTCTTTGCTGCTCATGGCTCCAGCTGCAAGCTCTATCCTCTGGAAGTCCATTTTCACATTGTCCTCCCTCTTGGGCATAGGAGGGGACCTTCTTTGGCCCTGGCCTCCACTGCAACTGCCCCTCCACCGAGACCTGTCCTGCTCATTGATCATGGGTGCTGGCTCCACAGACTCGGCCAGCTCTATGGCTTCCTGGTTGTTGGGCTTGGGGTGGTCGCACACCACACACTTTGTAGTTTTGGGCCAGTTCTGGTAAGTGCAAGCTGTGCATGTCCAGTGTTGTTGATGAGTGTTGAGTCTGTTTCTGTCATTGTACTCCTCACAGGTGTCTACAGGGGAGTGGACAGCAGGACGGCAGCCTGCATTTGAGCCCGACGTCTGGGGGGTCTCGGTGGGGCTGCTGGTCCGTGGGCGCTGACACAGACACTGTGTGCAGCGGATGGCCCGGGGCCAGTTCAGGTAGGTGCATATCTGGCAGGACCACTTGTTGGCAATCTCAGCCATGCTGGCTGACCTGACTCTGGGCCTAGCGCTGGAGTCAGGGCAGATGAGGAGGCTGCTGCCACTCTCAGTTCTGGGAGAGTCCCACTCCAGACTGGGGTCCAGATCAGGGCTGTTCTTGTAAGGTTCCTCTGTGATGATGGGACCCCTTGACCTCTGTGCACGGCACATGGTGCACTTGATTGCAGATGGCCAGTTTTCATAGGTGCAGTAGTCACAGACCCACTTTATCTTATGTTCCGTCATTGTGGATCACCTTGGATGGTCAAACTGTGGTGATAAATGTAGTAAGATGTGAGGCATAAACAGCTTTGTCAATCAATCGGTCTTTGTTAATAAATATTAGGGTTGCAACATTAACATATATTCATTATTGATTAATCTGCGATTATTGTCACAATTAACTGATTAATCAATTCTTCTACAAAACAGAAAAATGCTCATCACAATTTTCCAGAGCCCAAAGTGACATCTTCAAATTGCTTTTTCAAAACCAAAACCAAAACCCAAAGACTCTTCATTTACAATCATAAATGAAAAACAGGGGTTTCCAAGCCCTTCCAAACAGGGGTCCTTGAGTGGGTTGTCGAAGGTCCCCAGCAAAGGGAGGAATAAAATATTTTAACTCTAACCACATTTTTTGGACATTTTGATTGCTTGTATTTTAGAGTGATCCTATTTTTAATCTTTTTTAATTTTTTTTTTACAAAGAATAATTTATTTTCTTGAAGACTAAAGACTGAAAAAATAAATACTCAGAGGGAATTCCTTACAACAGAATATTTTTGAATCTATTGAGGGGTACTTTGACATGAAAAAGTTTGGGAACCCCTGTTTTGGATACACAAATCAAATGAAGATACTTCATAATAGGGCTGAAACTAACCACTGTTTTCATTTTCGATTAATTTGTTTGTCATTTTCTCGATTAATCAGTAAGTTATTTGGTCCATAAAATGTCAGGAAATGCTGAAAAATATTCATCACTGCAAAAATTGTATATATTCTGCATAATATTCATCAAGAATATTGGCCGATATATCGATCTCGATTTTTTTTAAACTCCCAAATAATAGTACTGGCTTCAGCCCCAAAAATCCAGCGTTTATTTGATCCTAATTGACGATCAAAATGGTTGGCGATTAATTTAACAGTTGAAAACCAATTAATCTACTGATCATTGGAGCTCTGGAAATTTCATCATATTTGTTCCAGCAGTTTACAGACTTACAGCTTACAGTACATCTGTTCGGGCACCTTCAATGACATTGGCAGCCTGTGAATGCGATGTGATTGAAACAGTAAAATTGCCTACCAGCTGCTCATTATCATAACAGTATGAATCCAGAGTTTGGTTCACATGACGGGTGGCTTTATTGCGTTACCATGTATAATAATGTTCAGTGTTAGCTTGCTAGCTGGCGAGCTAACCACCTAGCATAAATACATATCGTCTATTTCAACAGTTAACGAACATTTAATAGGACGTACTACCCTGCAGCATGACATTATTGGGAATATCTTAATAAAATATGGCAAACTCTTACCGTTTACTGGCTGCGCTCGTTTCTCAAGTGCTGCTGAAAACCACAACAAACCCTTCTTGTACGGTGCCCCCCTCCTCCTGCTCTGTCAAACCTTTCCCAATCCGAGTAATTTCGACCCCTTTGGTCTCTCACATGTTTACCTTCGTGGACACATTAACCTCGCGCAGAATAAACCACACCTTGGCAGAGCCTCCGTAGTCCCGAATCATGGTTTAAATCCGCGACACTCCATGGTTTACATCGCCTCCGTGTTGTTTAATGGCGGCGACAGTGAGACAAATGAGTAGCAGAGCCAAAATAAACGCTTGCTTGCCTTCGTCACCAATCATCTGGCTCAGCGCTCAACGCGATTGGACAAAAGGGAAGTACTGTGTTGCCTTCAGGTACTGTCGGAAATATGAGCACACGCTATGACGAAAATATGAGAGGTTCACAAGAACTGGGAGATTTGATATTAATGGGTAGAAAGAGTCTTTATAATGTTACACAGATAGTTACTCTACATGCTGAGGTTTTAGGTCATTATCTTTTGTCTGTACTCTGACCCACAACATTTTTATATTATGTGATGTTTAAAAAACACTTTACCAAATAATTCAGAAATATCCGAGCTTAAGGGAAACATTAAATGCTTCGCAATTTATGGTGGTTGTGTGATGAAATTATGCTGTTTGATTTAATAAGTTAAACATTATCTAAAGGTAGAAAATTTTATCTAACCAAGTCTTATGCATCGTTTTATTTGCTAGACACTGTTATATTTGCAGTCATGGGAGTGCCATAAAAAACAATTAATCTGGAAGAGAATAAATACAAAGAAAAATAAATTATAAAAGAATGAATAAACCATTTCATTTATTCATTTTATATTCTTCTGTGTTTACTATATATAAATTAATATAATTATTATATAAACTAATATTTTCACTGAATTTATTTTATGTAAGTTTTTTTAATTTTTATTTATTTATTTATTTTTAGCCCTTTTTTTTCCCTTACTGTTTCCCCAATTGCTTTTGCTTGAACAAGCACAAGAATCAGCCTGGGCAGGAAGGCCTGCCCAAAGCCAGCTGACTGACAGCTTGGACCTTCAAGGACAAGCAAAAGCAATAGTGAAAAGAATAATTAAAAGATAAAATAAATGAATAAAAAAGTAAAATCTGAAAAATATACATAAAATAGAGCAATTAATGTATGATAAATAAAAACATTTATAGATTTTATATATATAAAATAAATGGATACAGAAATAATTGTGAAAATAAATAAAAATTTGTATAATTATTATTTTATTATATATGTCTTAATATTTTCACATTCATTTACTTATTCTTTTACAGATTCATTCTTTTTTATGGCACTCCAATGACTCTATAGATGTGAATATATTTCGTGCACACTAAAATGTATAGAGATCGTATAAGGAAGAAGAAAGAAAGAATAAGAAGCAGAAACAGTTTGATGTGCAGAAATACAAATGCATGACGCTATCTGACGTTACAAAAGTTTTTTGGGGGGTCCGTTATGACCTTTTATTGACCTCTAGATTACTGGTTATTTTAAAATGTTGGAGCAATTTATATTCGACATTCTAACCACGAAATATACATATTTAGATGATTATAAATGATGATCTGATGGATGTGACATGGTGATAATACAAAAGGGGGCAGGGGTCACTGTATTTTTGGACACACCTCCTGGTAAGACGTCACCTCCAAACATGGCAGCTTACTTGAGCCGGTTACACCACATTTCGCTCCACGTTTCTAACGCGGAGAAAATAGCGAGCGACCTTGTGTCTAAATTCAAGTTTAATTTATTTGCAACCAGACTAACCGACCGGTCCAGGCAGCTCGCTCTCAGGAAAGGAGCGGCAGTCTTCGTCGTGAATGAAAGACCGAACCTCAGCAGATTGAATGAAGAGCGACTGGGCATCACAGACAGATATTCACCTGAACCTCAGCGGATCAACGTGGGGAAATACAACCAGGATCTTTATTCGAGATGTCTGTACGATGTCAGCCCACAGCACTCGGTGGATACTGTAAGCAACGTGTGTTTCGAGGTGGAGGATGTCGAAAGGTCATTCAGGGTTCTTCGCCAAATGGGCTGCAGTTTCCTGGTTCCTCCCACCACAGTTCGCGACGACAGTGGTCATGTCACCTACTCTGTAGTCAAATCTATAGTGGGGAATGTGTGCCACACGCTTATCGACAGGACAAAATACGAGGGAAGCTTCTTGCCTGGGTTTGATGTGATTGAAAAGGACTGCAGCTTGGAAGAAGAGGACACCGTTTGTCCTATTACTCATTTCGATCACATAACTTATGCCTGTCCCAGGAGAACCACCCATCAGGTCATGAGGTGGTATGAGAAGCTCTTTGGTTTTCAGAGGTTTTTCATTGATAGGTGAGAAATTATTGATATTTACTGCTGAAGGGGAGACCAGGGGCAATTGTAACATTTTTTTTAAACCTTCATAATTCACAGACTACTTGAAATACACAAGTTATCCTTTGATACAAGAAAAATACTTGTGCACAAATTAATAATACAATCAATATTTAAAAAAAAAAACATATTTACAATACTTAAATATTATATTTAAGTCAGAGAGGGGGGCAAAAGATGAGAGCAACTTTTCCAGGTACTTTGCTCCAGCATCATCATGCTTCTGCCTCTTTTTTTAGTGAAAACAATCGCTGTAACTTGACTGGCAGTCAATACAAAGTCAGATGTGTTTGGCAGTTTAGTCTGACACACCGGCTGCACACTGCGGGTATAAGTCCTGCCATTGGCCGCGGTATCGCAGCATCCGCAATCTGCACTTTCAAAGTCCCTGGGAGACGAGAACAACCTCCGAGATAAAACCTGCACACTGAAAATAGCAAATTAGCACTTGGGATGCTAATGGTACAAACATATACAATCTAACAGCTGCTACCTTTTTTTTTTTTGCAGTGATGTAGTCATTTTAATGGCAGAGCTCGCCCCTGATGTGCAAATGTTCCACCAAAACAAGTTCCCCCTCGACACTATTTTGCAGCAGCACTGTCTCTGCATCCTGGGCTTAGCCCAGCCCAAGATGTTTGTGACTGGCTTAAAGAAATGCAAACAAGGCAGGGCATTTTTATTTTCATTATAGCAAGAATGTAGAACGTGACCTTTCTGCAGCACTGGGTGCTGTGGAGAGAGGTCTGGCTATGTGAACTCACGCCAGTTTAAATGCATAAAATAAGAAAACTATATCACTTTTGAGCTATTGGGATCCCAAATCCCATGGCCAGTCAGGTGAGCAACCATCTGCATCATCGCACAAAAATTATAATGAAATATGGGTTGATGGATTTCAGTCTGCCTCCATCAAAGTGGAAGAACAACCCCACCAAGTGGCCGGAGGTGTTATATCCCTACATAGTACCCTATTGAATCTCTTGGTAATGCATTTGTGCCTGTCACTTTTTAAGATGCTATTTTGCTGTTTTAGTAGTCTGTCCACTGTGGCATTATGGGAAACTAATTACATCACAAACATTAACATGCATGCATATGATACTAGTTTTCATAATTTGGTGCCGGGACTTTAACAGCGCTTGTTTTCACCCAAAATGGGGTGTGGTTGAGGGAAGTGATATATGACTGCTCTCATTCCTTGGAACAGAGAGTCAAAAGAGGCGGGGCTTAGGAGGTGCCAATTATAAGTCATATTAGCCCACTTCATCTCAAAGTTTCTGCTGTGGTATTTTAAAGTGTTACCTAAGATTTTTTTTTTTGTATGTGGTTCAAATTCTTTTTGATGTCAGGCATCGTATATATTCAAAGCAAAAGACTATTTCTATTTTTGCAGAAGACTAAACAACTATTCAAGTGGTAACTATATTTTAATTATTTGAATTGAGTTAAAAGTAAGTTTACATTTAAATTTAGGTGCCTACATTGGGCCATCCGGCTTGGTCAATTGTAACACAGTATTACAGTGGCCCCCAGTCTTGATAACCATGATAAAATCTTGTATACTGGCTACAAACACTATTTTGGCATACTTGTTCATGTTCATTTTTAACCAATAGCCTAAACATAAAAGTTATGTGGGTTTAAGATCATCTAAGCTGCCTGCTCCTGACAGTCCAGAGTAAGTGTCATTACTCTATCTTGTTTCTGATAGGAGGAATTGCCCCCTGTTACAATTGCCCCCAGTCTCCCCTATTCTCTATTTAGTTGAGCTTGATCTCAGTGTTAAAGATGACTGTTTATCCTTCTGAGCAGTAACGAAGACGTGGACGAAGGTTTCGTCATAAACCAGGAGGGCATTGGACTACGTCTTACCGCCATGGAGTACTGGAAATGCAGCAAAGCGGGCATCGTTCTCCCCTCTGTAGACAAAAAAGAGCCTGACTGCAAGTTTGTCATTGCAGAATCCCTGCCTGAACAAGGTAACGCCAGCCACACCCATCATTGAAAGTATTTAATTTTCTGCCACATTTGATGATATAACAACTCCTGCATCGCTCTGTGGTTTGCGCTTATTTCAGGCAGGAATCAGGTTGACACCTTCTTGGAGAAGCACAGGACGCCAGGGATCCAGCACATCGGCCTCTACACAAAAGATATTGTTTCTACTGCGCATACAATGGCTGAAGCTGGAGTCCAGTTTTTCTCCCCTCCTTTCGCCTACTACACTGAGGTTTGTCTGACTCTCAGGCAGGCTTTACACTGTGAAACTTTCACACAACCTTAGTTGGTTAAAAGTTAACCAAAAGTACAGTAAGTAGCAATTAGGTTACAGGGTGTAAAGCCTTCTGCAGTGCACTTGAAACTTGTCTGAAACTCAACCACAACAGCTGCAAAACTCTTATCTTTGTGAAACTAGTTTCATACAGCAGCCAATCGAAATGCTGATAACAAGTGAAGGTGCCAACAAAGAGCCACTTATTTTCCTTGAATCAAAGGGAGGATGCACTCACTGGAGGCCTAATGGACCAAGCTCCATGAACAGAGTGTGAAATGATCCATTGGTCTCTCTTTTGAGTAGGAGGTTGTGGTTTTTTCCTCCAGTATATCAATATGCATTAATGCACCAATAGCTCTCTTCCTACTCTCCGGGACAGCCATTATGAAACAAAGTAGGCATCCAGTGCCAGAAGAAAGTGCACACAACACGTCCAAATTGATATTATCCAGCGAGAAAACAATATGTAATAAAATATGAAGATGCAAATGTAGCTACAATGGTGCATCCCACTTGATATAATCTAGCAAGCAATGAGACAGATGAAACATGACCAATCTTGCCAGCTAATTTAAGTGAAATAAAGTTAAATTGTGTTGCATGAGACTTTGATTATTCTTGAATTGCCTTTTGTAACTGTCAAGTTGCATGGAAATAATTATAATTATTATAATTATTATTATGCAGTTCACAACCTGCAACTAGTTGTGTCAGAGTTTCACTGTGTAAAGCCAGCCTTACAGAAGCTGCACGACAACTTGTTCGCCATATCAAATAAACTAATACTGATTTGATAAATGCAAGAAGTGACCCACATTTTGTTGAACAACTTGGAAAAAAATATTGCAGTGTGTGATAAAATGCTTATTACAGATAAACAAAACAGATGAGAGTGAGAGAGAGAGATTGTGAAACTGCTCCATCGTGTAGAATTTACACACAGTCCCATATTCACAATAATAATAACTTACTTTGTATAGCACTTTTACCTGTCCTATGTGATGTGACAGGTGGGTAAACAGCAGGAGATAGAGGAGGCAGGACACAACCCCCAGATGCTGGCGCAGCATGGCATTCTCCTGGACACAGACCTGCACCAGGCTCCCTCATCACAGACAGCGTCCAGAGAAGACAGAAGGTGAGAGGCGATCGAGAGCTGTAACCTCACACACCCTTTTAGATAGCCTTTGTCTTAGACAGTGTGTTTTCTGTGGTTTTATGTGCAGTGATTCTTTAGCACTTTAAAGGGAAAACTCAGCACTTTTCATGTTGATGTCCAGTCAGTGTTGATGGTAAATATAGTCAGTTGAAGCGATCAATTCCTCAGTGTGTGCTACATTGTTCTTCTCCTGCAAAATCTGTTGTTCTTCCTGCTCCACCGATGTCACAGTGATGTTGGCGTTAGGAAGAACTATAAGCTATTTCGGCTTAAATTTGCGGTCTCTGCTTCTGAGTAGCCCAGTGACATGCTAGATGAGTATTTTTCTCACCTCATGCTATGTTTTGGCCAGCAAAGTAATAGCTAGGGTGGTGATAACACAGCAACATGGGTCTGGGAGTCATTATTATCACCACACAACACGATTTTAGCATAGATCTCCCACTCCCCGATAAATTCTGAATATGGGCGGCAAATCACTGATCCCCCCCGAGAGCGAGGATTGGGAGGTGTGAAATGCTCAAAGATGTGATTCAGAGCTCAGCAAGAGATAACTGGTGAGTCAGAAACCCCGGGTCAGATATCAAGCAGGTTTGATATGTCTGGTCGTTTGATCGACAACTCGAACAGCCAGGCAGCAGCTCGGCCAATGAGAGCAAAAAGAGCACACCAGGCTGAGAGCCACAGAGGAGTGGATAAGGAGACAGATGAGGGACTATCTTCACTATCTTCGCTATGGACGCTTCATATCTAGGTCATAAAGATCTGGCGATGCGAACACAGTAACATAATGAATACTGATGTTTCAGTATTAATAATCTCAAGCATCTTCTTGTGATAAAATTTAGTTTCGAGAGCAGACATGGGAACGATCTTATCGTTCGTGATGTCTTTGATCAGTCATGTAATGTGCAAAGCACAGCAACTACAACTGCTGCACAGCTCTGCGAGCAGGAAAACTCAGGTTTTCTTTGTCAATATGGCACGCGCTTAGGAATTTCTTGCTTCACTCGACTACATTTAGCATCTGACTGGACAGCTACATGAAGAGTACCAAATTTTCCTTTTATTACTCGAACAAATATAAAACAACATTTTTCTGTATTCGCTTTAACAAAAACATACTGATCAAACAGCCGGTCTTTTATCTATGTTATAATGGCAAGATGTTTTATTGTCCAGTACAGTAGCAGATACCCATTTAACTTGGAATATGTGCAGAAAAACACTTGGTATGTTTTAGCATTTCAAAAAGGATGAAAGCCCGTGTCCTTACCTTTTCATCGTCTGCTTCCAGATACCTTCTCCAGGTGTTCACCAAGCCCATCTTTGAAGAGGACACCTTCTTTCTCGAGTTGATAGAGCGAAGGGGGGCGACGGGTTTTGGCGAGGGGAACATCAGGGCGCTGTGGAGGTCGGTGCAGGCGCACATGGAGAGTGAGAGCGTGGATTCTCAAAGAGAGGGATCCCCGAAAACGGTGCAGACTGCTCAGTATTAGTCACTCCAAACATTTTTAACTGAGGTTAATTTATTTCATGTGTTTTTTTACATATATATATAAATTAATGTGAATGCACTTATTAGGGAAAATATGTAAAATGTAAAAAACGATGTAATGTATTTATGTAAGAGTATTTCAGAAGAGGCTCTATTTCAGTGGCGTTACATGTTACACTGCTAACAAATGATATATTGTATTAATGTATAACTTTCAACACAACTGAACAGATGAAAGACTGCAATGAACAAAGTGGTACAAGAACAGATATTACATACTATACTTGAAATTTTTCTACAACAAATACACTTGCTGTTGCAGTAAAAGAATGTCTTTGTTTGCACTGTATCAAAGCAAAGCAACTGTCTGACTCCAGAGCAACTGTTCCTTAATAAATCTGTTACTCACAGCAGACCGTGAAGACCAATTACTGTCCCCAAAATAATGTGCTCAGTGTCTCTGAAGAATGTGGGTGGGCCAAATTTTAGAATAAGAGCTTATGAAATCTCTTAGGTCATGTTGGGAAAACATCACGCAGGGCCAGAGATGGAAAGTGAGAACATTTACTAATATCAAGTGCTAGTACTTTACTTGATTATGTCCATTTTATGCCACACTTATACTCTGCTATATTTAACATTTCCATCATACTGTACCTCTAAATTTATGGCACAGCTTTAGGTGTCTCTTACTTCGCTGATAAAAATGACAAAACATAACAAAAAAGGTTTCTGAACACTGTCTTCTTCACATGAATTCAGAGATATTTCAATAATAATATTAGTTCATCAACTGATGAATGTCTGGATACCAAAACATTATTAATTAAATACCTCTCATTGCAAGTGAAGAAGACAATGTGTGGGAGTCTTTTGATTCTGAATTGTCAACCTTTGATCTTTACGTACAAAACATGTAATAAGGTTAAAAATATTATGTGTTGTCATAGATTTATTTACTTAACAGTAAGTAAAGTAGAGAAGCTTTGACCAGCATAAACAATAAAACAATACTTGCAGAGTAATGCACCATAATAATGCTTGAATAAAATGTGTACAAGGGCCATTTGTCAGCATGAGTAAGATTTCAAAGCAAGGGTTTTACTTTTATTGGAGTTGTTTTACTTTGCTGTATTTCTACTTTTGTTAAAGTTTAAAGGGACAGTTCATCCCAAAATCAAAAATACATATTTCTCCTTTTACTCGTTCTATTTATCCATCTAGATTGTTCTGGTGTGAGTTGCTGAGTTTTTGAGAGACTAGCCTTCTCTCAGGTATAATAACCAGGGGTGCATGATATGGTTAAAAAAAATCATATTGAAATTATTTTGACCCATACATGATTCACAAACATGTTTTCTTACATCTGGAAAACAAGACTTGTAGGTCATGGCGTCTCTGGAGCAATACACTACTTTATTATAATGCTGTTGTATCCTTCATTAAAAGACATGCAGCTTCTGCAATTTGGATTTTGCACTCGGCCATATTGTAATTTCGATAATATTTTTGATAAATTGCGCAGCCCTAAATGGAACAAAATGGCTCTCAGCTTGTGGTGCCCAAAGCGCCAGAAAAATACATTTGAAAAACTCAACAGCAATGTCTCTTCCCAAAAATCATGACTCAGTTACTCAAGATAATCCACAGACCTTGCCGTAAGCAGTTTCGATTTCTCCAAAACTCAGCAACTCACACCAAAGCACTCTTTTTGGGGTAAACTGTTCCTTTAAGTTACACTGTTCTAGATTAAACTATTAAACAGTATGTAAAGTAGCTAATATTGGCTCCAGCTTCACCTGCTACAATATTAAAAGGCTGCTTATACTGTATGTTAGTGCATCAATAATGATATGTAGAATAATATTATAGCCTGAAAGGGGAAATCCGCTTATGTGGTACTTTTACTTTAAATATCTAAATATCACTGACATTGATTTAAGGCCACTTCACCTCACCAGATATCCTATTTTTACCTTTACAGCATTTAATTGCTAAAAGGTACACTGATTTTGGATTATATGTTAACATACTTTCATATAAACATCATAATGACTGAAAATAAAACAGCTTGTATCCCAAATACCTCCCTCACACAGTCACTCATGAACCGTTACTGGAAGAACAGCTGCACCTCTTTCAGATGCTGTGGAGGTTTTAGCAATGTGCATGCTTTGGCAAAAAAGGCTGCTTCAGAGCCTCTTAGAACGGATCTCCAAGCCCACAGAGATGTGCCAGTTCAATTAACTTGGCTATAAACATTATAGGCGAGGATTAGTGGGATAGATGAGAGGCAGTGAAATTTAGATGGAGTTCCATGAAAGCCATATGCTCCCTTTGTGGTCGGACTGTAGCTACAGTGTCCCCATTGAGCAACAACAAGCTGCAAAAAAAAAAGCCAACTTCTTAATGCATGTACTTCTGCTTTTTGACAAATGGTGTCAGTGTTTTTCTTTTACTCAAGTGTCACTCTCACTCTTGGCCAAGTTATCTCTTAAAGAGTTGACTATGTATTTGGGATTTGTGCTCACTGATTATGAATTCTTGGAATGACAAATATTCAAATACTCCTAATTCAGCTCTGAAACTAATTTGTGTTGTAGTATGAACGGATTTAAATGTTGTAAATACTCTGAAAATTGGGAATGAAAACAAACTAATGCATCTTAAATTATAAAATGTGGAATGTGGTTAGGGATGGAGAAGATTAACTGTTCATTAAAGTTGAGAAGACACGGCTCCTGTAACAGGAGTCCTTTAGCCATCTGTCTACAGCCAGTGTGAACCACAGATGGCATACAGCATTCTGCATGGGGTCTCTCTCGGTGCTGGGAGTTGGACGCTCACTTCCTATTTACTGTTAACCATATGCTAGCTACAGTTACATGAACAAAGTCAAAAAGAAGTTATTGAAAACACCTAAATCAAGGCTTGATATTTCTTAAACATATTGAAGATATTACAGTTCAGTTCAGTCTTGCTGCATTATGATTGGTCGATACTGCCCCCTATGGTTTTAACAGTCACAACACACAACTTGTTGAATTGCAAGACTTCTGCACTATGAAATGTTTTGATCTGTTTCCTATTGAGTCATCTGTGCCTTTTTTTGGACTGCAAAACACAACACGCACCCTTTGCTATGTCATACATCCTGCATTTGTTTGCTAGATCGCTCAGTTTCCAGGCTGCTGAGGGGTTTTTAGTAAAAAAAAAAAAACTTATCACCCCCACACTGTAGCCCCTCATACAGTGGAGGAGACAAATCCTCGGTGCCCTTTAACACAAAAGGCAGACAGTCTAAAACCGAGGAGGACAGTCTGGGGGAGATTAGTGGCACACAACAGATGTTACTCCTTGATTAACAATAGTGTCTGCCAGGGGTGAGCTTGAGCTCCCCACCCTTCTGAGGCCCAGAGTGTTAACTTCAGTTCAGGCCCCACAAAATAAATGAACTTGCTGCATATGTATGATGCGATAGGACAGGAATGATGAAATATGTCTGGTGATCTTTTACTGGTGCAGCTTTTGGTGACACGACAATAATAACCAGCACTTGTCATGAATATAAAAGGCTTGTATCTTTTTTTCTTTTTTTAAAAATTATTATTTACTCTGGTTGTCAGTGACTCACAATGTACACACAGTGTCTAAAGCAGAACCAAAAGTAAACCAAATGTGCAGCTATTTAATGTGGATAAGTTACATTGGAGGTATTGTCACAAGATGACTAATGGAATAGAAAAGGAAACAAAAAACATTTCTAATGTTTCCTTTGTCCTTGTGAAATACTGTTTTTTTCCATCTTCAGGCCTGCTCAAAGTATTCAAATGAAAAAAAAAACAACAACAACAAGATTTCAAGGACAAATCTCTCTTTGCTTGATAGATTAAATCATCAGAAGGAACCACTGGCCTAAGTGATATTGATATGATTTACAGGCAGTAATGGAATGTAACAAAGTACATTTGCTAAAGTCACTTTGCTTAGAGCCTATATCCATGCTGTGCTATTTTCTACTTATACTCCATTATATTTAGGAGACAAATATTGGACTTTTTTAAACAGTTATTTTTTATACATGTATGTATTACTACTTTTTTTTAAGTTAAGGCTCTAAATATGTCCACCGCTGTGTAAAGGTGACCATACACTGTGAATATAAACTATTTGTTTTAACTTAAGTTGAATTTGAAAAGACAAGTTGAGATAATTTGTAGTGATTCAAACCACATACACGTGTCTAGTCAAATAAAGTTGATACTAATTCAGTTGTACTTGAGAAAATGTGTTCAATAAGCTTATCTTATTATGTTAAAAACCAACAACTCTTCAGTAAAGTGTGATTTCCTTTTACATTTTCTCAGGAACTTCTAACTATAAACACAGAAGGATCTCAGGAGACGTTTAAGTCTCAAACAATGCATGCCAGGAAGCCTGCTAATATGCTAATCATGTTTCTTGAGAAATTTAGTTTAATGAGTTGATTGAACTTTGTACACTTTAAGTTAGGAGAGTGAATGCTTTTAAGTTCTGAAGCATTCTGAAAAGTAGAACAGAAATGTCAAGTTTCATTAACTTGAATAAATAAAACTAGTTTAAATTAAGTTGATGAGAAAAAAAAATCAGTTGAGGGTATGTAGGCTACACTTTTGCATAATATGTGTGTGCATATGTAGATATCTAAAACGGGACAGTTTAATAAAGCATATTGCATGCCGATGAACATCATGATAAAGCCAGAATTCACTTCCTGGGGGGAAAGAACATCTGTTTGTAATAAATGTATTTATTTGGACTAACTCATGTTATACTGGACCTAATTTTGCGAGGGGGTAAAATCAACATATGTCACACATTTCTCTTTTTCTTCCTCAACCTGGTGCTTAAAGTCACACACAGTGGGCAAGTTATCAAGTTACACCACTGTATATTGTGAAAGTGCCTTGTCTATATGCACAGCTCAAAACTGTGATTACTTTTCATTACTGCGGGGTGGATCAGACCACTAGTTACATGATCGCGAGGGGTGGTAATGTTGTAAAAAGTCTTGTAGAGATTAATATTTTACTTTCTACCACGTTAACATTGAATTAAATTAGATATTATAATAAAATAAGCCAAATAATAGAAGTATTTAACCTTACACTGAAAGTTTTAGCGGTACGAATAAGTTATCGGACACCCCTCTCCCCTGTCAGAAGTGGTATGAGCCGCGTATGTTGTCACAGGCTCATTAGCGTGCAATCTTGGACAGGAGTAGTGCACTAGGGTAATGTTGTAGTTTGCAGGAGCTTCCTGGAGCAGGACGTGAGGAGGTGACCTGCCTGCTCGCTTTCCTTGTTCTGTCTTTCTGCTAAAACAAAACTCAACATGGTCCAGAGAAACTAATAACTGTCCGGTGGTGTTGTTGGAGAGTCCGAGGCGCTCACCGTGATGCTTGTGAGTGTTACTTTTCAGTCAAATGAGAATAAGTTTCTGTGCTAGCTAACTTACTAAGTGTAGCCTGCTCATAAAGTGTGATGCTCCCTTGTGTTTTGAAAGTGTGTGATTCGCATGAATGGTGACTTTTATGCTTTTATGCAGTTGTAGTTAAGTAGTCTTCTTCCAGGAGACCAAACATAGCTTAAATTACTTAGCTTAGTAACTTTTCCTTATGTGTACTGGCTTAGCTGTGTCCTTTCTGTCTTGTCTGGGGTAATGCTTACATAAATACAGCTTGAAATGACTTTTGTCAACTCTTTCTTTTTAAAAAAAAATTATGTCTGTACTACCGTATTCAGTATGTTAATAAAGATATAATATGATGAAATGTTGTAGGAAAGGTTAAAAAAGCAGTGTCAGTAAGTTTATATTTAGTTTAGACATGTTCATACATATGCAAAGATTCTTGAAATGATCCCTGTAACGACCAGTTTTCATGTCAGTATCATCCATCCATTCATCTTCTCAGTGTAAGCCCAGAAAGTATGCTTGGCTTGGCTTGTTAGTAGGGCTCTTTTGCAGCTTATCATTAGTTTCATTATTTATTATCATTTGGTCTATAAACTGTCAAAACACTGTGAAAAATGCTCATCACAGTGTTCAGATTGCTTTTTTTTGTCCAACCAACAGTCCAAAACCCAAAAGACTCTTCATGTACTTTCATGCATAACAAAGAAAAACGGCAATTTTTTACACTTAAGAAGCTGGAACCAGAAAATTTTTGACATTCTTGCTTGAAAAATGCCTGGAAAGATTAATCAATTATCAAAATAGTTAGCAACTTATTTTCTGTGTCTTTCTTTTTGCTCCTGGCCTATTCATTGCAGCTCTATTTATAAACCATATTGCCCAACCCAAAGTGTCAGTAAGTTTACGTGAGGTTTAAACATGTTCATACATATGCAGAGTCATAAAATGATCCCTCCTAACTACCAGTAGTTTTCATTTCAGTATCATCCATTCATCTTCTTGATGTAAACTCAAAGTATGCTTGGCTTTTTTTATGGCTGCAACTAATGATTATTTATATTATAGGTTAATTCTGTGTGATTATGATCATGATTAATCACAATCAATTAGTCTGTAAAATGTCCCAAAAATTATGAAAAATACTCATCATAATTCCCCAGAGCTCAAAGTTATAACTTCAGTCAGCTTCTTTTGTCCAACCAATAGTCCAAAAACCAACTACTCTTTATTTACTATTTCTGCATTTACTATTTAATCGAATAGTTGTTGCATGTCCAATTGTAAGTCATATCATCCAGCTCAAAATGTCAGTAAGTTTATGTGAGGTTTAGACATGTTCATACATATGCAGACTCTGACAATGATCACTTGTACCTACCAGTTTTCATGTCGGTGTCATCCATCCCAGAAAGGAAAGTATGCTTGGCTTGCTTGTTGACATCTGACAATAAGTGTAAACTCAATCAGATTAGTTGACAAAGTGTTTCCATGAAGTTTGCAAAGAGATGCAACTACATTCCTCAGATCAAAAGCATTTTATGAGATTTGGCTAGCTTTGAAGCACAAACACTGTGATCTCCAACTGGCTCTCCACTCATGCAAGGCACACATGGCATGATAGGTCAGTGCTGTTTGGTGGCAAATGTATGAGACGTTTTAACCAACTTTTAAAACAACCTTTCCATGTGACGACGTCCTCGTTTGGCGTTCATGTCATTAGGGTCTTTCTCAGACCCTCCCTCTTGTATGTTACAGTTGGTGCCTGTTGCAGAGGAATGTTGTTGTCTTATCTTCATCTAGCCAACCTTCCCCTCAGGTATGAAGACAGCACTGGCTCTGGCTGACATACAATCTGACAGATTCTGCCATTTAAGTGCTCGGAGGGATCATAAACACAAGAGCTTGTTAAACCTGAACTCCCCACAGTGTCCCATGGTCATGATTATGACTGCTAAAGTTCATAAGAGGCTTGAACATGCATAAACTATGAGTAAAAATGAGAAAATTGGGGAGTTACTGTTAAAAGTGCAGATGTATCTTTTATTTTTTGAGCATGCACAATTCATATTTTATCATCAGTTGCTTGTGGCCTTTCTGTTGAGTTCAAAATCCTGTTTGCTCTCTAGCCTGCGTGTAACATTCTGTGAGCTCCCGTCACACCAGTTTTCTTTGCCAAACTCATTTCCCTTTCATGAGGGATTTTGGAAAAGGGGTTTAAGGGACTGTTTGTGCTGGTTACTTGGACAAGCTCAGTTTTCAGGGCCTTTTCCTCTGAAACTGAGAGGCATCCACCTGGAGGGCTGGCAAGCTCATCTGAAAAACTGTTGAACAGTTTTTTAGCTCTGGTACAAAAGAGAAGAGGGCTGACTATCAGAGCTCGCAGATGATTCCTCTTTCCTTTCCATATCGCTGGAAATATTTAGACAAAATTTGAAAGCTCTCTTAAGATCCTGTGTACCGTAATGCCTCTGTTATGACATTGTTCAAACACTCATCTGGAAAAAACTTTGCTCCCCGGCTTTCTCATGTTGTTTCAAGTGTATATGGTCTGTGGCAATGCAGTGTGGGGGATGGATAACTTCCTGCATGAGTGCTCTTTCCCCTCTACTCTTAATTTTGATTGAGAGTTAATAGGGCCATATCCACTGGATGTGACTTATTCTCATTTGGGTCTATTAACATGCAGTGTTATACTGCCGTGGAAGTAGATGGATGTTGTGTCTCCAACCCTTTGTAATTAAGAGACTTTGTTAGATTTAGCATTCAAGTGGACAACATTTCTCTCCAACTTTGACAGGTGTGTTGAAAGCCTCGATTACAGAGCTCAACAAAGCTCTTGTTCTGGACAAATGTATACAGTGCGAGTGATTATGTATGAGATAATTAAACAGCAGGCCTGCTTTAAAACGTAGGCCTGCTTGGCTGCCATGCATAGCCATGCTGAGCCTTTGTGTTTATGGTAAGTGGGCAGCTGCATGCTTGTGAGACCTTGGCTGTACCCCAGGCCTTCAACTGAGCCTGATAACTACTATTGAAGCCTCCCAGCCATGCTCATTTCTGACTATTCACTCGCTGCTTTGCATGTAGAGTGTGCCTCCTGTTTGACATAGCCTAATTTCTGTGAACATGCGGACAGCTGTGGGCTAGCCCGCGCCCTACAATGAGTTTCATAAATTTCTTTTTAGTCAGTCAGCCGTGGCAAAACTCAGTGGCACCTGCCCTTTGTGGCGCCTAATTAATGACACCGCCGACAAAACAAGTTCTGGGTCTCACAAACCTTGAATTTTCACAGTGAGAATGATGCACAGTTCTGCAGAAAAAGCAGAACTGGTTTGCTAATTTGTAATTCAATTATCCAATCTTCATGAGCAGTTTGTGTTTGTCTGCCTTTTTATGACATGCTCTGTCAACACACCCGCCATTATGATGAGAAACTGCTGAGTCCAAATATGGATCCTCTACAATTCAAGAAGTAGGCCAACAGAGCCAATAACTCGGGGGAATCGTGCTTTTTAGGAACACACATATTTTCTCCTAGGGGATCTTTCTGTGGAAGGGGAACTTTTACCCAGAATTCCTTTCAGAAGTGGTGTGGTGATGAAGAGCAGCACAAATCCTTCAGTTAGGTTTCAAGTCGGGCCGTCTCAGGTGCTCAGCAGATGCTCGGATTACTGAGACGGCCACAATCCTGGGATTGTTGAGAGCAGGACATGGATCTGACTGCCATGCATGCAGGAATGTCAAAGGAGGATGTCGGAAAATTAACATTAAAGCCTTTGATCAGTTTACACAGATGCTTTAAAGCTTTAATAAAATATTTTAAACGTGTCAGAACCCTAAACATGAATAGTAAATAGCTCTAGGGCTGCAACTAACAATTATTTTCATCATTGATTTAATCTGTCAATCATTTTGCTGATTAATCAATTTGCTGTTTGGTCCATAAAATGTCAGAAAAGGCTGAGAAATGTTGATCACTGTTTCCTAAAGCCTAAGATAACATCCTCAAATCTCTCGTTTACTGTTTTTTTTTTTAGCTGATGCGATATGGAAATATTGACTGATATTCTTCATACAGAATATAGAATATATACAAACACACATTTTCTGTAACTATCCCTCAAGAGTGGTTAACACAACGTACTGTATATGCCGATACTGATATAGACTGATATAGCTGTGATAGGCCAATATCAGTCAGTCTTGTTTTGTCCAAAACCCAAAGATATTCAGTTTACCATCACAGAAAACTAAAGAAACCAGAAAATATTCACATTTAAGAAGCTGAAATCTGAGAATTTGGACACTTTTTCTTAATAAAATGACTCAAAACTATTAATTGAGTGTCAAAATAGTTGGCAATTAATTTAATAGTTGACAACTCGCCTAACTAGTTAATTGACTAAGCGTTGCAGCTTTAAATAGTGTCGATCTTTTAAGTATTTCACAAATGCATTGATCAATAAGCTATGCAAGGTGCAACACTGATATCAAATCGTGTTGTTTTCCACCAGCTGTCCAAGTGCTATAAAATGGATTAGTATTAGCTCTAATTGTCAGTCAGACACAAAGCTGCCAAATCCTTATGTAATGTTGGCCTAACCAGTAGGATTACAGTCTGAGCAATGTATGCAAAAGCTGCTCTAATTGGGAAACAAGAGCTTTCATGGGTGACCGCAGTTTAGATGTCTATTGTAATGGTTAAGCTGACAGCCTGCCGTCTTTCTGGGCTCGAGTGCAATTTGTGAGACTTTGCAAAGTGTCATTTACCATACCGTAGATCTCATACAGAAAATATTGACTCCGACTCCGAGGCAGGCCCCCGCTTTATAGCTGACCCAGCCGACTCTGTGGTTTCCCCTCCTGTCCTATCTAGCGCTCTTTCGGGTCGTGCGATAGCTCGCTATTTCTGACACCCCAAAGTAGTGATGGTTGAAAGGCTTTTGGCAACCACAAAGGAAGTGTGGAGTGCCATCAGCTCGTCCAAGGCGGCATTATTGTTGTCTCTCTGCTGTCACGACTTTGCAGCCTGTTTGCATGTGATGGGAAGCCATGTCTGAGGGCAACGTCCTGCAACGCTCTTCCCCTGCTCGGAGATTAGACTTCTCAGTTGTCACGGTGGTTACTGCCCCAGAGGAGATAAAGAGCTATCAGGCTGCAGATGCATAGAGGCTCCCACTGATTCCAGATAAGTCAGCATCGTTATGAAGGTGATTGGGGTCATGACATCATAAAGGGAGTGGCACTTCTTAAGCAGAAATTCTAGATACGTCATTTGACGGGCTATCACTTCATCTGCATCGTTGAACGTGGCAAGGCATTCAGTTTTAGAGGAGTGCATTGGGTGCACACATTAAGCATTGGTCCCATGCTTTGGTACGGCTCCTACATTCACTTTACAGCTTTGTCTGTGCAAGAAAAAGCAAGACTGGCCTTCTTCTGCCAGCGCTTCTCAACATGTTTTCTATTCACAAACTGTCACAACGCTGAATGCTTCTCAAAGGCTGTGGAGCTAGGTTAGGCTTTTATAATTGTGTGTGCAACTTATGTCATGGAGCTGAGGAATGTTTATAATTATGTTATAAACCTCGCCCATTTAAAGCGCTCGGCTCAGATTTATGGGATGAAAATGTAATGCCTGAGCATGAGAAAGGTGATAAATTGTGCAACTGGAGGTATGATGGATGTTGTTTACAGAGTGTCAGGCTACAGTTAGAGTTTTTTCCATTTTTCCAGTGAAGGAAAACATCATTTAGTGTCCTTTTTTGTTTGGGTAAACATCATGTTAAAGAGCTTTTCTGGACTTAGCCAATTTAATTTCTTTGGGCGAGGTTTTCTCTTTTTGTGTCAATGCCAGCTCCATCTATCACTGAGCCATTACGGGTAGTATATAAACAACTGTTTCCTCCACCCCAGCACGTCCCTAGTTGGGCTATCTCTGCTGTGAAACACGGATCTTTGTGGTTAATGGTCACGCACAGTATAAGCTGTCCTGATTTAGTCCGGCTCCGTGCTTTGATCACTTCTTTTCTATTCACAGAGGCCACAAGTTAAAGCTGCCAGACGTCCTTGTAGCACTCCACTAAAACATCCTTGTGTTTAAGTTGTTTTCCTGATGTGATAAGTGTTAGTAATGGAAATCATATGCTGAATGCAAACACCACCTCCAGTATATCAGCTCCCTCAGGGTCTTGTGATGCTGTCCCACTCCCTTGCACATACACACACACACACACCCCACCACCCGCAACCTCTGATGTCGCCTCTTTTGTTTCCCACGGTGTCTCATCTTCTGCACAGAGCACTCTTTTGTTTCACGTACGCCGTCTCTTTCTGTTTCACCCCCTTTTTTGTGCTTGCAGTTGTTCTGTCATTCAAACAGACACTCTCTGACCTTCCAGACATCCTACGACAGTCTTTGTTTCAATCTCCTACCTGACGTAGCCTCAAGTGGAACTGATCTGGTGGTAGTAAAAAATCCTCTGCGATGATTATATAGATTTACATCTGTGGCCAATCAGCTGTTTTACTGTAACCGTGGTGCAGCACTAATGCGAGGAGGGTTGTTTTGATAACCGCAAGGTCAGCTATTCCCAGCCAGCCCCTGAGTATTCAATTACACAACTTTGACTTTGCTCTATTCGTCTCTGTGTGCTCCAGTGTGGAACACTTTGAGGAGAGTCGCTCTCTCAGATGACTGATGATCCTCCACATGGACAGGCAAGCACAAAACGAGCTATAGAGGTCCAATTTTGGTGACACTGTGACGAGACCACATGGAAGTGAAAAAAATGCTTTCAGCTTACAGACCAGCATATGGCAACACAGGCAACGCCTTGCAAATCAAAGCAAGTGTTTGTTCGCTCACTTGAGAACTAAATGAGCTTGTCAAACCACCAACCTCACTTGAATTTCCACTTTTCCATCATTCACTTTTGTATTACGTTGAACAGGTTTGCAAGAGTGCAGGAATGGAGAATTACAGTATTTTCAGATTCCAAACAGTTGAGGTCTCTGAGCTTTTGAATGTCTTTGAGATGAGCTTGAGGCTTCAGTGGAGTACTCCACTATAAATCTTTTGAGTATCAAATGTTCAATGCCTGTAGGCTTGTAAGGAGTAACTTGCTTGTTCATGGAGGATAGTAGCTGCAGACAGTTTAGATTCACAGCGGTTACAATGTTACAGACATTTCTCAAACTACTCCTGCAGCATGAACACTTTTTCCACAACATAACTAAAGAGACTATTTCCATGCACATGATAGCACTCATGGCTCCAAAGCTCTTGTCAGAATTTGTGTATTTAGCAAAGCAACAGTTGTTTGAAGTGCACAGAGCATAGGGCTGCCACGATCATGAAATATTAGTTTTTGATTAACTGTCACACAAATAGTTATACCAATTTTCAGTTTGTCTTTTTTGTCATTAAAGGTTTTTTCCACTTGCCTTGTTGGGCAAATGGGTCAGAAGTCTACTTGCCCAAAGTAAACACTGTACACTTTTCTTTCTTTCTTTTTCTTTTGCAGTTAATAAAGTTAATTGTCATGTCTAATCTACGGCTGCAATGACTAAAAAAAATGTCAGAAAATGTCTATCCCAGTTTTTCAAGTCTAAGTTGATGAATAAACAACGAAAAGAAGGAAGTCTTCATATTTTAGAGGCTGAAATAGCATTTACGTCCATTTGCATATGAAAAAATTACTTTAATAATTAATTGATTATCAAAATAGTTTAATAGTTGACTTCTTTCTTTTTTTGAGTTGCCACTTTTATTCCTTATTGTTGAAGCTTGATAGTATAAGCCCAATACATTTCTGTTTGTCTTTTAGACCTTGTTAATGATTACACAGGACAGATATGACATAAATAATAACTTAAATACACAAAATTGTTGTGGTATACAAAGAAACTACTGACAATGACAGGTCCCGATAATCAAATTAAACAAAGAACTAAAGCTGAAACAGGGCATATCCTTGTTATCGACAAGCATGTAGTGCAAACTTGAAACAAATTTACAGAAAATAATCAAAAGAAAATGCAAAATAATGTACTTTTCTATCCACCTCTGTTACACGAATATTAAAACTTAAGCACCTCAAGATAAACTGTTGACACTAAGTCTCCACCATTAAACCATAGTAGAAGCAGGGGACGCAAGATGATTAAAATAGTGCCAGTTCAGCCTCAGACTGGAAAAGAATGTGGAAATAGTGATGGAAATATGACATTTATGTTTCATCCAGCTGTTTTTATACAGGTGAATGGAACCAATTTACACTAATGATCTTGAGTTGAGCGTTACCTTGAGGGAGCATTGGGTTTGTTCTCCATTGACCGTGTGTTTCAGAGCCTCCACCCAGGGGATCTGCGCTTCCCAATCCAGCTGGATTGTTCTCTACTTATATGGTCGACAGAATGTCAGAAATGTGCTGAATTCTAATCCTGTGCTCATCTTTGTGTGTCCGCTCAGGGTCGGGCCGAGGAGTGAAGCACATTCCTGAAGGAGTCGAGGGCTGCTGTCTTAAGCTTATGAGAAACCAGCCCGCTCACACCATGCCTGTCAAGATGGCCGCCAGCTTTTCTTGCCCTCACTGGAACGCCTTGGGACAAGGATGTGCGTTGCCATGGTGATCATATACAAGAAAGCACTGGAAAAGAAGGGTGTCGACGATGTAACATCCAAAAGAACAAATTTGGGCCCGGTGAGAGTTTATTTTCTACTTGTGTAAGCATTTTCCCTGTGTAAAATGTGTCATTTTATGTTCATGTGTAGCCATGCCAACTGCTCAACTGCACTTGTCAAGGTGCTGCTCTAAAACAGGAAATTGTTGCCCGCCCCTCATCATTCCACAGCTGTTTTATGGCTCTACATTACATTTTCCTATTTTCTCATCTTTAAATTTGACTTTTAGCTTCCCCTGATTCAGATTTGTTGGAAAATTCATAAGTGTTGCCGTACTAACTGCGAGGAAGTGATGTCAAAAGAAGTATTTGGATGTTGAAGACTGGGAGTATGGGATGTTTATGTTACAATTACATATAATTGCATCATAATAGCTGCCAACTGTTATCAGCAGGACGTTTGTCATCTGGTGTTGAATCCTCCGTGTTCCATTTACTTCACTCAAAATGACAATGGAGTGTTTTAGTTCCACTAGGCTGAGCAGCTCTGACTCATTTTCTAATCAGCATCCATGCAGTGGACTAAAAACCCTCTTTCTGCCAGCACGGAGTGAGAAAATTCCCCCACCAGTGTGTACTGAGTTTGCCCTCTCAGCCACGTGAAATGAAGTCATCGTGCTCAGAGACTGAGCGTCAATCAGAGGCATTTATAGTGGAATGGGTCTCTCTTAGTCTTCATCTCTCAGCAGCAAAAAATGTGCTACGACATACACTCTCTGTGCCAGTTATTAATAGACAAAATTTGACTCTTTCACTAGTTTTTTTAACTTGTATTTGTTGATTTATTGACTTGTTACTGGTAGAACCTCTTTTACATTTTATGCAAACCTGTTTATTTGACTTTCTTGTGAGCTGACAGTGAATCTCTCTTGCATTTCTGCAGTTCCAGGCACAGACCATGAGCCAGGGGACTGCACTTTTCTCTTGTGGACTCATGGGTAAGTCTCATTAATATACACATTCACACCTGTAAGGACGGCATGGCTCATTTCAGTAGTAAAGTAGTAATTTAGTTATAGTAAATGTTATGGAACTTTAGTTGAGCGATAATAAATAAAATATGAGAATGGCCTAACAAATAGGAATGTCACAATACTAGAAATTTAGTAGAGCTTAGTAATACCAGTAAAATTCTACAATTCTCAATATCAAATTCAGTATCATGGTAAAAAAATACAAAAACAAAACAATAAATCCCACACATATTTTGATGACACAGACTTAACGGTAAAGAGTCAGGATGGTAGCCTTCTACACAGGAGCTTTTAGCCATTGCAAATGTTGTGGAAAACCGCTGGCTGCAAAGCAATGGCAGCTGTCTCAAACAAAAATAATGGCTGCATGTATTAATAATAAGGGCAACACTTTGGATACGCTGTTAATGTAACATTTGAATGAACCGTTGAGGTGCTTTGCTAAGTTGGAAGCGTTTCCTCTTTTTGTCTGAAAAGTATGACTACACCATTTGAATACTGATTTTTACAAATATGCTATTAATCTGTGACAATCCACCTCACAAAGTGCTTTCATACACAATTCTCATGTTTTTTTCTTTTCGACAAGTTAAAGCAGAGCTATTGCTGCAGCTGCACTTGTCACCATCTTTAATATATCAACACTGCCTACCGGCACGGAAGAACAACTTCTTTTGGCATTTAACGGCAGACAAGAGCGCGTTCAGGTGTATATGCCGGCCCTGTCATGTCCGGAAGAACTGCATTCCCATTACCCACGGTGCTGTAGAAAAACAAGTACTCAAGTTTTCAGAATTTTGGCATTGACTTGATACTGAAGTTGTCGGTTCAAAGGAAAGCACTTACAAGATATAAAATTGTCCACAATGCCCTAACAGCACCAGATATATTTACAGGAACTGCAGGGCTCCACAATAAGGATTGCCAGCTTGCCTGGGGCAAGTAACATGCCATATCAGGCTAGTAAATCTTGCAGCTGGGCAAAAGATAAAAAAAGAATTGAACAGTTAAACTACTTTGACCATCAATTAATTTTTCATGCAAAAAATGGCAGAAAATTCTGTTTTGAGCCTCTCACCTTGGGCTTTGAAAAACTGGGATGGAATTTTTTCTCTATTTTCTGACATTTTGTAAACATTGCAGCCCTAGATTAGACATGAAGATTAACTTGAATCTTTGCCGTTATTTGATAACTGCAAATAAATAAAGAACATTTGGACAGGGGCAAGTAAAAATTTACTTTGGGAAAGTTGATATCTGACCTGCTTGCCCAACCAGGCAGGTGGAAAAAAAGTTAACCTTGAACCCTGAACCCTTTTCCTAAATCATACAAGCATAGCAACAAAGCTCTTCTTTTTTCAGCTACTGTTGTCAGCCAGTATGACTTCACAATCACAAAGTGTAAAAGCCAGCAGCTTATAGAGGCCAGAAAATGTCAGGTGTTCAGTGACAGCAGTGGTTTGGAGGAGCTTGTTGTATTGTAACATTTCAGAGGAATTATCAGCAGCAAGCCAGCGTATGCTGCATCTGGTCGATGGTCACACGGCATTATGTGAAACATGTCTGACAGGTGTTTCTGCCAAGATGAATGTGTGTTAATAACTGCGTGTTAGCAGCTTATCATTAGCAGGGATCTCATGGCACTCCTACATGCTTTAAAGCAGAGGACATGATGTCCCCAAGCTGGAAATTTGGTTATGACGACAAAGGCCCATATCATAGGTTTACCCAGCTGTATGCGTAACAGCCCTTACAGTCTTTTGTATTGCAAGTTTAAATGGCATTCTGTCCCTGCAGTAACTTGGCATCAAGTGTGTAAGACTGGCAAAGTCCTGGCAGAGAGCGCAGCAGCACCAGTAGGTGTTGTTAACACTGCCCTTTGTTCTTCGTCCTGCCCGTGTACTCTAGATGGTATTTTGGGGGTTTTATATCCAGTGGAGAAGAATAGACCTTTTGCATACCAGGAGTGGGCAGTGGCTTCGACGTTTAGTGTCTGACTCAGAGTTGACTGACCAGTTCAGTTGGCTGACCCATTCAGCTATTCAAGAGAGTTTCTGTTGTGGCAATAACAGGTGCTTTCCAGGCACGGTAGCCATGGTGTTGCTGGGGCAGACAGGGAGCTGGTCTGACACAGAACTCTTCAACAAAACAACAAGATAATACGTCAGAGTGTTTATGATGGGCTATTGATGTTTTATTAAGCCTTGCTCCAGTGGAGACGAGGTTTGATATCGAGTCAGTTGGACATTAAGCTCCATTCCCCTTCACAATTAGCTGTGCTTACAGACTGTGACACTAAAGCGTTGCCCAGAGGACAGGATTTATTTTTAGTGCCAATTACATAAAGCAGTCAGTAGTGTGTCAATACAAAGTACACATGCTGGGACCAATGTTCTGACCCAGACTGGGGCAGTGTCACAGATGTTGTCCATGCTGAGGTTGCAAAACTCAACGTCTCATAATCACACAACCTCGGCACTAAAATAATTTGTTTTGTATTTTTCAGAGTTTCATGCCTGAAGTGATTCTCATTTTGTGTTTGGTTCTAATAAAGGAATTTGCACACCATTTTTTAAAAACTGTCCTCCAAAAACCTTGAAATTAAAAAACAAAACTGAATCTGATGCAATTTTGTAATTCCTTTTGACACTATGAAATAAAAAAACAGCCCGCAGGCAGTGATGATGATGTCACTCCTAATGAAAAAGGAAGTGTGAAAAGCGGGGAGATTTTACCAGCCAAAACCAGAACTGCAGAACTTCAGGATTTACTGTCTCATGTGGGCAGCTTAGTTCGACACGTTTAAATGAATTTGTTTGGCAGAAGCTTTGGGCCATAGTGATTTATAAAACAAATTCACAAAAATCCTGGAAGAACACGTTTAAAACATGCACAGATTACACAGACACACACTTAAACCTTTTGTCATATGCAAAGAAAACTGAGAAAGTCCAACATCATTTATAATGTACAACTATTGCTGAGTGTCAGTACTTAGTATTGACTGAAATAACTCAGTTCCAAGTGGTATCGAAACCTGTCCAGTAAAACGGTGCCTGACTTTGAACCTTTTTGTACCCAGATCTGGAAAAAAATACTATTTTTTATAATTTTGCTCCCAGCCAATGAATGCAAATGTTCTTTGATTTAATGCAACATGTGATTGCCGCACTACCACAGCCATAGCTAGCAGCTATACAATCTGTGGTGGTGAAGTCGAGTGTATTTGACAGAGTACTCCATTGATAACAGTATCAGTTTAAGAAAACTAGTATCTTTATTTTTTAAATAATACCCAGCCCTATGTACAATCATTTCAAAGTAATTTTTTAAAAACATTTTATGACAAAATTATGGTTCTTGATGTGCATATAAACCTATGAATCATTTCCTGTGTTGTAGGTGAGATTCTTTTCTGTTATCTCATGTTTTGGAAGGTTGTTTAATCAAAATGAATGTGGTGTTTTGTTGCAGAGACAAGTCGGTGGCGTGAGGTGGGTCACAGCTGTGCCATACAGCAGAGGCCAGTTGGGACCAGCCTGGAGAGCCTGTGGGACGTCCTGCCTGAGGTGCACAAAAGTTCTGCCCACTGGGACTGGGATGTTGGCTCCACTTCGAGCACAATCACCAGCTTGTTACAAGACCTCAGCCTGACTGAGGCTGCGTCCTCGCACTCCACCGCCCCCCCCAGCAAGCGGCAGTGCCGGTCCCTGTCCTGCTCGGATGAGCTCGGCGGTTGCCGCTCTACCTGGCGCCCTCAGGGCTCTCGTGTGTGGACGACGGTGGAGAAGAGGAGGTGCCACAGTGGGGGCAGTGTCCAGCGCTGCGGCGGCCTTGGGAACACACAGCTTGGCTTCCCGGCCATGCAGCGCAGCTCCAGCTTCAGCCTGCCTGCCCGCTCCAATACCCTGGAGCTGCCCTGCTTCACCCAGCGTCCCCCCTGCCCTTCTGGCTTCACCAGCCTGACGCCCTCCTCCTCCATGCCCCTGTCCTCCGAGCCCTTGGCGCAGCCCCTCTACCTCTCTCACGAACAGATCTGCCTCCCTGAGCCTCGTGGACCCTCGCCACCCAGCTCCCCTGACTCCACTCCAGAGCTGGAGCGCCGGGGTGGACAGGGCGGTCTCGCCCGTAGTCGCTCACAGCCGTGTGTCCTTAATGACAAGAAAATCGGTGTGAAGCGCAGAAGACCAGCTGACTCACACAAACAGAGGCCTTCTTTGGACCTGGCTAAGATGACGCAGGTTGGTATTTAAAAGTGTTATTTTGTGAAACACAAAAAAAATCGCACAGAAAGAAACTGATTTGATTCATATTAATCAGGACTAGGGCTGTGATGGTATGGATTTTTTCTTACCAAAGTGACAAAGCGGTGATTTGCGGTGATGACTGTAATGAGCTCAACCCAGTGGTGGACATCACATGACTGCGCTAAAACAGTTATTGTCACAGCCTTCATTAGACAATAAGCACTGATTAAATACTGCCATCTCTGCCAGTTTGTTTCAAAATCTAAGGGGTATGTATCCAGTTTATTATCACTAGATGTTTAATATACAGTGTGTTAAACCGTCTATTTAATGTTGCACCTGAGCATGTCATATAATTTATTAGAAACTATTTCCAGTGGCACTTTATGTGGCATTTATTTAGTGGTTTGAACTCATCACAGCCCTGTTACGTGCTCCAAAAGATCATTGTCCGGTCTCCAGAGAGACAAGACCCTCAGGAAATAATCATGCCAGCTGGAAGCTCTGCTGGGTCTATCAGTCTCACTAACATTAGCTATTTATACTCTACTGTTGTGGCAAGTTTCTCCTTCCATGTTGGATAAACAAACACTTCCAACGAAGGTCACGCCATTGTATCTGTTCTCCCTCAGCACACCTCAAAGTGTTTTTGCAGGCATTGTCATGAAATGAAGGCGATCGTTCAGTCATGCAGGCCTGTTCTGGGTCACGGTCCGTCATGTGGGTGTATGTTTGGAGAGCATGAAGCAAAGAATGATGATTTAATCAGCAGGAATTAAGAAGTATTTGAGTTTGCATTCATAAAAGAAATGATCTTATTAAACCAAAGGATTGAGCTGCTTCACTTCTGACAACCATCTGTTTCATCTGCACATCCTGCCAGCCGTTTGTCTCTTTGCCCCACCAGCACACAGACACAGATAGTAAAATTTCACACGTACACCGAGTGGATCATAAACACAGAGCTGGACTTGGCCCCTCTGAGAAAGTCACCCAGAGTTCAGCAGTGTCTTAACAGCAGCGCCGCTGTGACACGACAAGCAGACGCCACACACGCTCCAAACAGGGACGAGGTCAGCGTGGAGAAAAGAGCCCTAGGCGAGGCAACTAACAATATTTTCACAGAGGAACGTCAGGGTGCTGAGATTGTTAGCATTGGATCTGTCCTGCTGTCTGTGCATTGTGTTCTCTGTTCTCCGCTATTAAAAAGCGCTGCTGCGACATCAGTTTTCGACTCAGGTGGAAGGAACGAAGCTTTTGAAACCACGAGAAACTGTTTTATTGCATTTTTTTCCCCCTGTTTTTTTGGAAAGATCTTTTTAAATTTCTCTCAAGTGACTCTGGTTTAGAGGCGAGCCCTGAAGTAAATGACTTCCAGATTAGGCCCGTTTATCAGCACCACCTCTGGGTTTAGTTTCACAAGTCAACTGACAAAAAAACAAGTATCAACAATTTTTATAACCACTTAAGCATTTCTCTGTTTAATATGATTTTAATATCCTTGGGTTTTGGACTGTTTATTGGACAATACAAGCTGTTGGACAATGTCCTCTTGCGCTCTAGGAATTTTTGACAGGCAGTTTTCATTATTTCCACACATTTTATTTTTATGACATTTTAGAGTTTGGTTTCCAAACTTTTTCTGGTATGTCCTGCTTCTGAAGCACAATTTTTTCCCCCCATTATCAGTTGATGATTTCCGGGCCCCGATATTTGTCCTGCATCTCTAATAGTATGTTCAGACCATCAGTAGGAAAGCATCAGGTCACAAGTCAATTTCAGTGGAACCCGGTGACATGAAGCCAGAAACTGTCCAACACCTGTCGTTGAGGGTCTGGCATGAGGAGCTGAATATCAAAGTTGAGCTGGCCTCTACTTTTTTAAGCACTCCAATGACATGTCAACCAATCATAGGTCTCTGTTTTGCCACTTCCTTATCACATCTCCCCGCAATTCCGTTCTTGCCGTTAGCCAGTTTTATTTAACTCTACCATTTTTTTGGTAATGTGAACATATACCAACAGGGTTAGTAGTGCAGGAAAAAATGGAAGCAGGAGTTTAAGTAGTTAGAATATGACACATCCATGGACGTAATGTACTGCAGTGTCTGCCAACAGTTTCCTCACCTAGCTGAGAAGTCTCGCTCCATTTTCATCAGAAACAATGTCTTTGGGAAACATCACAATTCACAGGAAAAGTGGACAACACAAGTGTGATAGTTAAGGAAGGCTAAGTTTAGTTGCATTAAATTGCAACATAAGTTGCAATAAGTTACACAAGTTTAGATTTGGGCCACCAAAAATGTCATTTGGCCACCAAATTTGGGGGCTTGGTGCTTAAAATTATTGTAGAGAAAAACTACAATTTGACTAATTGCAAAATTGAGTAATTGTTTAAACCTGAAATTCAGGAAATTACAATGGAAAAGATGTTCACTTGAGATCATAAACTAACCTTGCTTGGCACTCAGGGGCTTCACCGTGCTTCACACGCATCACCGTATCAGTATTGAAAGTGACCTTACTATTCAAAGATTGGTCACAGTGCTGAGTGTGTCTCTAAAGTGTCCTCTCATCCACACTCCACAGTGGTGTAGTTTACCCGGGCAGAAACTGCTACCCTCTGCGTGGATCACTGCGGCTCCATGAATGTCAGGAAGTAGAGCAGCTGTGGCAGAGGTTATAGATCGTCGCACAGGGGAGATGCGTGTTGGGTAAAGAGATATTGATTTCTGTAAATTCAGCTCAGTGGGTGGATTGCTGCCACAACCGGGCCTCATGAGCTATTGATCAGCTTTTATTGACGGAGAGTCAAGGTCAGTATGGATGAGGAGGCTTTCTGCTCTCTTCTCCATTTCATTCTGAGGGGTGTGATAGTGGCAGGAAAACATGGACACCGGCAGCACTTAGTCATGACCCTCAGTGTAACGTGGCACAGCAAGTTGAGCGAGGATGCCTGACCATCTTCAGAATATTCTCCAAACACATGCTCTAAATTAGAGCTATACATGGTGTATTTCATGTCAGTGGCACTGTTTTGCTTTAGTCCAGACTCCTCATAGCCTTATCAGTTTGGTCCCATGGTCTGGGCAAGAAGCCTGAGACAGTTGAGACTCAAGTGCTAATGCAGACGGCAGCAATGTGACACGGGCCTGGTGCTGACAAATGTACCCGCCTGTCCAGCGCCAAGAAAAACAGCAGGGCCCCGTTTGATCTACTGCTGCCCGGTGCAGAGACCTTTCTCACTGCTGTCAGGTCGAGGAGGCGGATCATAACTTCATATTTCACCCTCTCTTCTCGACCTCATTCAGAGCGCTAACCACATTGGTCTCTGTATTCACAGATCTGAGCCTCTGGTGGGTGATCCTGAATATGTGCATATTATACTGGTCATAATACAGCTGAAATGATCAGTGGATGGGTGATCAATTAAGGATTTTAAGTAATAGAAGCTTTCTGGTCAGTTGGTCCACCACTTTCCAGACATATTTCCAGGCTGAAATATCTCAGCAACCTTTGGATGGATTGACACGAAATCTTGTACAGACATTCATGGTTCTTAGGAGCATGGCATCACCAGCCTAATTCACAATTCTGTATTAGTCTGGAATCTCTCGGTTAATTTTGAAGGGGCATTATCCACGGGTGGAGTCCAAAATGTCTCTGGACACAACTGGATAGACCTACAACCAATGAGCAACAAAATGTTTGTTGTCGTGCTGAGCAGCACATGCAAGTTTGGGCGGTTCTTGGCCCATTTTCAAGCCAGAAAAATGATGGCGGCCTGTTCAGAAACGTTCTCAAATTACATCCTTAACGGTGCACTGAAATGTATTTCTGAAAACATTTGAGGTGTGAAATACGCAATGAGTCGTTTTTGATCAGTACTGCCTAGTTTGACAGTTTTGTGAGACAATGTGCTCAAAACATTTGACATGCTCTGGATTGGTACGCTCCTCTGTCAGTCATCGTACCAAATACAACCCATACTGAATTAGAGCCACAATGATTAACTGATTACTTGTCAATTCATCACCAACTATTTTGATAATCAGTTAATCGTGTTGAGTCATTTCTTGAAAGAAAATCTTCTGATTGCAGTTTCTCAAATGTGAAAATATTCTGACTATTTTGGTAAACAGTAAACAGTAAAACTGAATATCTTTGGGTTGTGGACAAAAAAAGACATTTGAGGACATCGGCTTTGACTTTGGGAAACAGTGATCAACATTTTTTATCCTTTCATGACATATAATGTATGTGAAGTATGTGCGAGAGCAAATGAAACAGGTCGACATCTGCAGCTTGGAAGTAAAATGTCTTGATAACTATTGGATGGATTGCCATGTCATTTGGTACAGACATTTATGGTTCCCAACTGATGAATTGTTGCTTTATTGATCCCTTGACTTTTCATCTTCAATTCAATAATTCAGTTTATGACAATATACCTGCAAAACCATTGACATTCTAATCAGTCTCAGCTGTACTTTGTATTTAGTGCTAATGAGCAAATGTTTTGCACACAAACACTAAACTAAGATGGTGCGCACCATGGCAAACATCAGCATGTTAGCGCTGTCATTGCGAGCATTTTAGCGGGCAGTTTTTGGCATTTAAATCAAAGCACAGCTGTGTCTAACACAGAGCATATTTGTAGCTCAATTCAAAGTACACTGTTGTGTTATCAGGGGGTTTCTTTAATTTGAAGATTTAAACAAACATTTGATTAGTGCACTCGAGTGACAGCAAATTTATTGACAACTTTCTGTTTACTTGTCAAATGCCAAATATTTGCAGGTTCCAGCTTCTCTAATGTGAGGATTTACAGCCCTTCTGCCTCTCACATCACTATAAAATTAATCCCTTTGGGCTTTTTAACTTTTATTTAGATAAATTAAGCAGATAGACGATGACACTGCTGTTGGACCTTGAATCATAAAAAAAAGCATCTATTAATCTTTAATCTATCGATTAGTTGCAGCTGCAGTTCACACACTTGGCTGTGGGCTGCATCCCCAACAGTCCCATGCTTGTTAAGTATTACATAAGCACACAAGTGACAGGCGGTTTCACAGAGGCCCTATTCTCCTGTGTCCTTCTGCCCTAACACCGTAGTGGCCAGGCATGAGGCAGCTGTCCTGCCTTCTCCACATTAGCTGTACAGATTGGATAAGCCTCTGTCATAAAGCCTCCCGCTCCAGCGCGCACAGCTGTCACAGGACTTGCCTGCAGCAGCGCTGGCACATGTGGATTTGCCTGAGGAAGTTTTCTGGGTTTCCCAGATGTATGTGTTCATTGTGCAGTGCCAGTGAAAGGCCAGCAGAGTCAAAAGGCTGACATGAGTGATGTCTGCCCGCCGGCTATCTGGCCACTTGCTGCCTGGGTTCCCGTTGGACCTCAGATCGCATAGCCTCGCTTGTCCAGCTACCAGTTGCTCCAGTATGTAATACAGGCTAAATTTATACCCTTCAAATCTTGTTACTTCTTTATATTATAGTGGTTGTTGCCCAGTGTCCAGTTCTGACCTCTCTGACTCACCCACACACTGTGTGAGTACAGTGAGGGATTGTTTTCCTAAGATGGCTGTATGTTTTTAGTTTTGTTTGTGTCCTAGTTTGGACATGGGTCACAGGCCGAGATGAAAGACATGTTTTTCATTTTTTTTCTACTAAATATGGGATCACCATGGAGACTGGAGACCAAAGATTTGACATATTTGTTTAAGTGTATGTTTGTTTCCTAGAACACATCAACTTTATGTTTCTAAAAAAAATACCCTTCCTGTCCTTCCACAGAAACTTCGGAATTTCCACAGCCTCAGCTGCCCGGGAATCACAGGCGAAGACAGCTGCGAGTCCAGCCAGGCCCTCCTCACTCTCAGGAGCACCACTCAGTGCGACACCGACGACTCGTCTGCAAATGTACACAGCTCGGAGGACGTTCAGCCTCGGACCAAAGAGGGCGAGATCACCAGGAACATGTCGTCAGACCCCACCATTGAGGAGGTGGACTGGAACTCCACAGACTCTGGCGACATGACGCCAGGGACGACCAACGGGAAGGACAGTGAGCCTCTGTGGGCGGGGCTGTGTAGCATGAGGAAGGACGTGTATCAGCTCGGAGGCGAGATCGACATTGAGCAAATTGAGAGGAACTGAACTGGACTGTCTTCCTCTCTTGGGGGAAGCTAATTTAGAGGACTGAAAGTTTATCACCAGGTGGTACAGTAAACAGTACTGATAGTCTTAAGGACAAAGCAAGTGGAAAAGCTAATGCAATGAGCGTTTCAGCACTTGTTTTTTTTGTTTGTTTTTTTGTCTCAAGGAGAGATTGAGCAGGAGCTTTGTGGGCTAAAAGCCCATCTTTGGAGACTTTGTGTGGTCAGAAGCTACTTCCGCACTGTGCGGTATCTCAACTGTGTCTCAGGAGAACAAGGAAGTCGGGGAGGACAGATTTGGGTGGAGATGATAAAACTGATGAATAAAAAAATGATATATTAATGTTGGCTCAGAGACTGGGGTCTTTAACATTTCTCTGTAACCCTGATTACCTTCATTGTACTACATTTGGAGAGAATTCACAGCAGGTTTGTACAAATTCTCTGCACTAGAACAAGTGTCTGTTCCTCTGACCTTCTTCAGTCGTACATGGGTACATGATGGACAGAAATGGAGACTACTTTGAGAGCTACTGTTAGTAAAAATCCCCTTTCACTCTTACTGAGCAACAAGCTGCACGCACACACACACACACACACATACACACACAACCTGTAAAGTATATTGAAGAGCTTAACATTTCACACACAGTAACATCAGGCTTCTCTCTGAGATTTATGCTCCCGTTTGTTTGAGAGAGACTTTGTGATGCTAATAGCGTTAATATTCTTTCTTTTTACGATTTGTAACTACAAAGTTATGTAAAACATGAGCATATTTCTATACAAATAAACACAGTTTTAAATGTGTCATTTGTCATCACGTTATTTCTGCGTGTTTACTCACAAATTTGGAATGCAAACTCTGTTTCAGAGATGCCGCAGTGAGGAGAGTTTTCTCACCAGTTAATAAACTGACAACACCAGTCTTACAGATTAGAACGATACAAGGCCATTTTTTAAATCATTTACAAGAAGGTTATATAATAAGTTTCGATGTAGTTCCCTTTTTGATTGACATATATATATATATATAGTTATCATTCTTGGTGTGGATGGCGCAGGACTGCAGGACTCGCATGTGGTATTGCTACTTGCATTCAACTAAAGAATCTGAAAGAAAGAAATCTTCCACTGCTGCTACTACCCGAGCCCATGCATTAACAGCACGGGCATTGTTGGAGACGTCTTTAATGCAACAATGCAGACTGACCCAATTAAGTAGCAGGAAAGGACAATCACAAGCGTAGTAGTGCTACTACTGATGAGCCTGTGTTTGTGTGCTGAAGCGGGGAGTGAGTAGGGAGGACGTCGGGCAGGGGTGGGAAGTCCGGTCCCTGTTGCTTTTCTTTTTCTGTTTTTTTTTTTTTTGATGGCGGGTGGAGTGGTGGAGCTGAGCGGCGGTTCACCCCAGAGACCTCCCTCCCTCCCCATGCGGGGAAACAAAAGGGGCTTTTTCTCTGAGGAGCACAGTGACGTGGGAGGCGGCTGTGAATGTGGGCCATGTGTCAGGGCTGCTGCTGCCGCTGCTCCGTTTGTCTGCCTCCCTCCTCCCCAGCTCTGGTGCCTGTGCAAACCTCCAGAATTATGGTGTTGTTAACTTTTTTGATTCACTGCTCCAGTGTGTCTGCATGTTCGCGCAGACTTGGACATTGCTTGTCATTCTTTGAAAGCGTAAGGTGCCACTGAGGGAGGAAAGCCACCTCATTAAAGACCTGCTGAGTAATTTGAAGATTGCTTGACATGCTATACTCCAGGCTCAAATACCACACAAAGCATAACTGTGGGATTAAACTCGCCTACTAGGCCAATGCATACTCTTGTAATGGCCCAGATTACTATGCAGTTGCATGAGAATCCTTATGCTTGCATAGTGAGGTCATATTTACACTGTCACAGAGCCGCCTGGGGTGCATGCATGCAAGCCACCGCTTTTCACCAGTTAAGCCCTTTTCGGGTAATGAGTCGAGAAGGAAATGGGTAAACAGAACCCTTGTAAACGTGCTGTGTGGCAGACTGACACACTGAGGGCCCCCAGCCTTTAATCAGCGGAGTGACAGAAGTGAAAGGAGGCTGTGTTCTGAGAGAAGATAGGAATACAACAGGAGGGGCGTGCCGTGCCGATGTTCTGCGCCACACTCGGCCACAACCCCCACCAACGCTGACGCACCAGGGTGGTGGTCACTCTACAACTGTTGCTGGAGGGCTTATCTGCTCTAATGATGATCCACATCACAATTGATTCAGTTTTTAGACAACGGATATCCCACAGTAGGATTTGCATCAGATGTTTCTGCTTTCCTGCAATGGTTTTTCCTTCCCCATGTTAACAGTTAAAAGTTATACTCAACATTCTTTCGGGGACAATTCAACCGGAATTCAAAAATACATGTTTTCCTCTGGTCTGTAGTGCCATTTATCCTTTTAGATTGTTTTGGTGTGAGTTGCTGGGTTTCCCTCGGATTGGATGGAACTAGATGGCACTCGGCTTGTGGTGCTCAAAGTGCTAAAAAAAAACAACCTGCGTCTGAGTCACGGCTAACCAAGCTAACGGCAGTTAGTGGTTAGTTACTTTAGCAGAAAGTAAAGCTATCTTTCCATCAGGAAACTGCATAAATGACCTTGGTACTGTATTCCCTGTTGGTGTCGGAGACAGTGTTTGTCCCACTGACTGGTCGTGTTCACTTGGAGGCTGCTGAGCCGAACAGCAGCTGATAGTTACGGTTAGCTACTGTAGCAACAAGTAAGCTAAAGCTATATGTCAGGAACTGAGAGTTGAAGCTGAACAGCTGGAGGACATCAGAAGAAAATATTTTCTCCATAAAATATGAAATAAAGTTATAAAGTTGCATTTTTTGTACAGTGAGGCCTGTTCCCCTGAGACATTTTAGTCCGCTCCAGCAAATGGTTTCATTGTCGGTCTCTGCTCCGCTGCATCCTAAGCCAGAAAGCGTTTGATTGAAGACAAATTCAGTGTACTCCCCCGAGAGCAGGAAGAGTTACAATAGTTTTTAATTGTTTTCCAGGAAAAGAGAAAGACGCCACAATGCCATTAAAAATACCCAAGATAGTTGGTCCAGATACAAGCGTATACATAACGCATAGAAAGAAAACAGTTCCTCCATGAAACTGCTCACAAGTTCTGTGGGTTATCTTGAGTAATTGGGCCGGGATTTCTGGAAAGAGACATTGCTGCTGAGTTTTATAAAATGTATTTTTTGTTGCTTTGAGCACAAGCCAACTGCCATTTTGTTCCATTATGTTACAGATAAGGCAGACAGATATCTCCAAGAAAGCTTTGCAACTCACACCCAAACAATCTAGATGGAGAAATAGTACTACCTGTAAAAGGAAAACATGTATTTTTGATTTTGTGGTGAACCGTCGCTATAAATTACCCGTAGTTCTCAGAATTTAAAGTCAACTCTCTCAAAAATTATTGTTTTTTAATTCTTGATGTTTACAAAGTACTTTTTACAAAGCACTTCATGAAGTTTTGTTTTGAAATTCTTGCAAAAAGTTTGTGAGAAGTTTTCCATTTCCACAAAAAAGGAAAAAAAAAAATCATCCCCCCAAATAAATACATTTTTCTCTTTTCCAGTAGTGGAACTTTTCTAAAAAACAAATTCAAACATGAAACTGAATCTTGGTGTTGTTTCTTGGGTTTGATGCCTACTCTGCTTGGCAGCACAAATGTGGTCGGGGTGAAAAACAATTTAGCAGTAGCACGCGGCCACAAAACATTTCCAGTTAAGCAAGTGTTGTCTAAAGCTTTTTTAATAATAAAAAAAAAAAAGCAGCACAAACTTTACCTTGAACTAAATTTTTCTGTGCATAGGCTGTGTTGCATTTGGAGGTGGTTGCTGTATTGAATCTCACCCACACACTTAGTTTGTGGTTTGGTCTTGCATGAATCCAACAGTGTGTGAGGTACAACCGACTTTTTAAAGTTCAGCCAGTGTTATGTTTGAGCTGCACCCACATAGAAGCAATGTATCAAGGTCGTGCAAGCCTCCTCACGTCAAATAGTTGAATTTAAACCAGGAGGTGTCCCTCCAGCGAGAGGACTTGTATAGGATCTAAGACGTGAGCACTCAAACTGAGAGCTTTGGCTTTTACAAAAGGTAACTGGACTCCTTCACAGGAGAGAGCCCCAGCAGAGACAGACAGCTTTAAAATTGAGGTCAGCTGTAAGACTTCAGACCTTCTGCAAAGCAGGACAGTTAGTTTACACTGCGTGGTGACATACGACCACCCTTTTGCCCGGATTATAGTGCATACGCACACACTCTGGTATGACATCACAGGGTCACGCTCAGTGTCTGGGGAGCCGGGACTCGGAGGCGTTAGTGGGCAGTGTAACAGGGGTCGTGTCCCTGGAGGGGCCTGTGACGGCTGTGTCCATGTTAGCAGAGTACAGGCTGCTCTGTGTATGAACTGAGACACTTCTCAGATTGCTTGTAAAGACTCTGAGGGAGGAATGGGATGGGGTGGGGTCAGGGGGTTGTGCAGCTAGGAGAGGGAGGAAATTCAGGCCTCCGCTCCAAACCCCGACGACTTCTGAAGTTCCAGAGCCCTCCCACGCCACCGAGTTCTGTTGGCACTGCTGCCCACAAGGGAAGGAGAGTGATGAAATGTGGGGAAACTGTGTGGCTTGGCGAGCAGGAGTAAAAGCAAGAAGCCTCCACATGGAGCAGAGCTGCACACACAGAAGGGAGGGGACAAATAACTGACTGCTGTCAAAACAAGTGCATGTTTCCATGGATAACGGTGTGTTTGGGGCTGCAGGTGTGCGGCGTTGTCTGGTCAGCTGACCCGCCATTTCCTGTCAAACAGGAAGAGCCAAATGAGTGGAGACGAAAGTTCAAGGTAACACACAGCTGGCAGTTGTTAAGGTGGGTAAATGCAGGTGCGCCACAAGAGCAGCAGTGTGCGTGCCGTGTAAGAGGAGCCTAACCCAAACAGATGACATACAAACGTATGTGAATGTGGGCTCAGAGACACACTGCAGCAGTGTGTGCACACTCTGCAGAGATGTAGAACGATCTCAGGGGGCCTCATTTCTAAAAATGTCTGACTTTATTCTAGATTTAATTTCAGAATCAGTACGACAAAAAATGTTTCTGTTTCATGTATGAGAAAAAGAGTCAATTAAAGCCACTAATCTTGTCAGTGACATAAAAAACTAGAATTACCGCCTCATTTAATAAAAAGGTATGGAGTGTATTAAGCTTATTTTTGGTAAAACTGAGTTTATCACTATACTGACATGTATGATTCATGTGAATAATTTTACAGTGAAGGTGATCCTTGAGCTTTTCGAGATAAAATGTCATTACTTCATCATTTTATCCTGTTAGACATTTGTGTGAAATGTTGTCATAATTAGTGTATGAATTCTTGAGTTATGACCAAAAACATGTTTGTGAGGTCACTGTGATCTTGACCTTTGACCACCAAAATCTTATCAGTTCATTTTTGCGTCCAAGCGGACATCCGTGCCAAATATGAGGAATTTCCGTCAAAGCATTCTTGAAATATCAGGTTCAGAAGATGGAACATATGGACAACCCGACAACATAATGCCTCCAGCCATGGCTGTTGCTGACGTAGAGGAACAAAAATAAAAAAGACAAATTATGTGCAAAAGAGAGGTATATCTGTTGCCAAGAACACGGTGCTGAGAACACAGAAAGAATGGAGCTCATTCATTGGCGCATCTTTTGCATATTGCTCCATGCAACGGTTGCAGTTCGGTTAGGTTTTAGGCACTAAACTAGGGTTTGGAAAAGATCATGGCTCAGGTGGATACATGGGTCAAATGTGACTTTTACATGGGAGAGCGGGGTTTGTTTCCCATGTGATGCTAGATGCCACCATTCTTAAATATTCTGCGACTACAGAATCACACAACCACAGCTTGCACGTGAGGCCCTCTGGAGATTGTTAGCACTGGTTGCTGGAGATGGCGCAGGACACATTTAACAGACAGCCACATTCTCCTCATCATAAGTTCGTGCATGTGTCTCCTCACACATGACACATTCTGCAGCGCTTTGCATTCCTGAGGTGTCAGTCAACATAAGATGAAAATGAGATCATGAGCTTAATGACCCAGGGTTGTATAAGGAGAGGAGGGAGGTGAGGGTGGGGATACTGTCGCAGACAATCATGTTCTGGTATGACAGCAGATGACATTATTTTGAAGATAAACATCTAGCTACAGCGCGCCATGAATCAAGCAGAAGCAATGGGCGTGACATTTGCAAGAAGAATGGAAAATGACAAGGCATGATTGAGAACAATCCCTCTGGATTAGTTGACTGTGATTAACTGTTCAGTCTTTAAAATATCAGAAAAAATATGGATGAATGCCAGTAATATGTTCCCAAAGACAAAGTGTCGTCGTGCAGTTGGTTACTCTGTCGAACAAACAGTTAAAAACAAATATATAATAATATGAGACAGTTATGTTTGCTGAAGCGTGTCAGCCTAAGAAGAATACAAACTGTCAACATGTCCTAAGTCATGCTAGCTGCTTTGTGAGGCCATACAGTGCTTGGAGCTAAATGCAAATATTAGCATTGATAACATGCTCACATTGACAATGCTAACATGCTAGCAAGTATAATGTTTACCTTTATGTCTGCCCTCTTAGGTTAGCAGACAAAAGTCAAAGAATCATCAAAGTTGTCACAATTTATCCTGAAGGGAACGTGACTGTCTGTAAAGTGGCCCTGTAATCCATCCAATAGATGTTAAGATATTAATAATCTATAATTAATGATCTGGAGCAAAGTGGTGGACTGACTCAGTCTGTCCGTCACTAGAGCCATGACTGAGGCCAGTCTTCAGACTGTATTTGCTTTTGGTGTGTAATTTGTCACATTAGAGAAGCAAGAGACTACAAATATTTGGCATTTTTAAATATAATATATAATAAATTAACTGAAACGACTTATCGATGGTTGAAATTGTTTAACATTAAATATAATAATTTTCTTTTGATTGACTTAAGCAAATAATACCTAGTTTACACTACATGATTTTAGCTTTTCCACTCGCCAACAAAAGCCTGATGCATCACAAACACCCAAGAGACATCTAGCAGGACTTTAACACCAATGACTCACTTGATACCTTCCTCTAAAACCCAAAAGTTAAAAAGTATTTCATTTGAAAATGTGCCATGAGTCAATTCATTTCCTGAAACAAACATTAACACTATTGACTCTCAGCATCGACTTTTAATTCTCCACATCCACTTTGTTTGAACCGATCAGCAGCATCCAATCAAGCTGCAGGAGAACCATGCAGGAGTAACATTACGTTACTGCTGAGCTCCAGGTGGAAAAAATGACACAGAAGATAATTTAATATGCTTACAAAAACTTTTCAGTGGTCAACAAATAAACTAACTGCAAAATGTTCCAGTGGAAAATTACAGTGACGCAACAATTTACAACTTTGTTTGACATTTGAAGTTCCACTAAGAACAATAAGTTGCGTTTCTGGTTTTAAAATGACATTAGATTTGATGAAGAGGGCATAATATCTTGTTTAAGACTTGAGGCTTCTTAGTCTTGCGATACCAGACAACAGGAGATCTTGCTGCCTACAGATCGTCTGGGGATTTCTAAATGCAAAGTAGCTGCTTGAACAGTGGTGAGAAGGGCCGCCCAAACAAACCTACAGCTCGTATAGTCTTTTTTCGAGAACGCACCTTATCAGAAACAGTGCACGTCCTCCTCAGTTGTAAGCACACAATGTCAATATGAAGGGCTGACCTAAAGACTTTGGATTGGTTCTGCAATGCACTATTTCTTTTTAAACCAAACTTAAAAGTGAATTGCTCCCACCTCTGCTCCATTATAAGCCAGGCAGACATGTAATGTGATCAATGCAGCAATCTGACGACTTTGAAAGTCATATAGAGTCTAGGCGCCATAAGCACCTAATCGCTTCAGCGCTAACCTTGTTTACTTGAGAGTAAGTACACTTAATGCATGTCAACAGTGAGGTTAACTGCGGTCATGTAACACAGTGAGAAAACAACAGTGAACACAATGCAGATGTAAAAGTCCAAAGATGACACACTGATGTGCTAATAACCTCCAACTGGAAAATCACCACAACAGCAGCTTCAGTTAGTCAAAGACTTGACAGTCACATTAAGTGTGTCGATACTGTCCTGAGTCAGTGAGGTCATACATGCCCAGACATGTCTCCTGAAATGAGGTAATCCTGCTTCACAGTCTGCGGTCACACTGAGGGAATCAATGCGCAGCAGCAGGAATATCAATGTTTACCTATCATGGCAGCCTGCAAAGGTAAACGTCTGATAATTTGTAACTTGTGTGAAATAAGCGGATGACCTCGGTTCAGCCGCAGGGGTGTGGTTATCAAGCAGCTCGCTCTGGGAGGTGTGTGTGTGTGTGTGTGTGTGTGTGTGTGTGTGTTTGTGTTTAACACCTAGTGATGATGAACCTGCCAAGAGGAGCTGCTGAAAACTGTGGCCTACATCTCTCAGAATTCCTGCACTTCCACGAGCTGGAAAAAAAAAAAAAATTTAAAGCCAAGAGAATTCATTCGAGAGTAGTCAAATACATGTTTAATAGCTCCATACAAGGCCAACAGGCAGGAACATAATGGACAAAACAGTGAGTCAAACAATGTGTAAGCTGTTGGAGAACTGAGAACCAGCTGCTAGTACTTTGCTGTGTACATTAATATTTATTTCCCAATCAGAAATAGGAGTGGTACAAGCAGCTCAGACACAGTTTCATAATACTTCGAAGCATTTCATTACCTTTAATTGCCCAATAACATTCAAGCTTGTGTCAGCTAATGGTGAAGTGAACCAGAAAGACCTCAATGAATCACTTGGCAATGGGCTTTTGTTCTTGCTGAATCTATTTGGTACACTGAAACCTCGGGGGCAGCGATGGAGAATCGTTTGTTTTACGCCCCACTTCCAGAGGCCTCAATGATCCAGCTGGCACACCAAAGACCAATAACCAATTTTTCTCCCTCCTCATCATTTTATTTAACCTCCCTGTACTCTCTTAGAAAGAAAGATGCTAACTAGAACCATGGAGGGTTCTTGGGCTTGTCCCCATAGGAGAACCAGCTTTGGTTCCTAGTAGAACTAGGTTTCACTTGGAACCCTTTCAGGGAGATCCTAGCTTGAACCCAACATAAAGGGTTATACCTAAAACCTTCTGTGAGAGGTTCTAAAGGAGAACCCTTTTATGTTGCAATGCTTCCACTCAGAACCCTCTCTAGGGGTTCTCTTGCAAACCCTTTTATATTTCAAGGGTTTTTATCAAGAACCCTCCCACAGGGTTCTGCTGAGAACCTTTTTTATATTCCAAGGGTTATACCTAGAATCCAGGAGGTTCTACTGAGAGCCTTTTATATTCAAAGGTTTTATTTAGAACTCACACAGGGGGTTCTGCTGAGACCTTTTTAATATTCCGATGGCTTTATCTAGAACCCACCCAGGAGGTTCTACTGAGAGCCTTTTATATTCCAATAGTTTTCATTTGGAACCCACATAAGGGGTTCAACTGAGAACCTTTTTATATTCCAAAGGTTTTATTTAGAACCCACACAGGGGGTTCTGCTGATACCTTTTTAATATTCCGATGGCTTTATCTAGAACCCACCCAGGAGGTTCTACTGAGAGCCTTTTTTTAAAATTTAGAACCCAGGGGTTCTGTCTGAAAATCCCTTTACATTCCAAGGGGTTTTTTCGAGAACCCACTCAGGGTGTTTTGCTGAAAACACTTTTATATCTCAAGGCTTTTATCTGGAACCCACCCATGGTGTTCTGCTGAGAACTTTTTTACATTCCAAAGGTTTTATCTAAAATCCACCATGGTGGTTCTACAGCAAACCCTTTTATATTCCAGTGGTTTTATCTGGAACCCAGCCAGGGGGTTCTGCTAAAAAAAAAAACACTTATTTTACGAGGGTTTTACTTAGAATTCACCTAGGGAGTCCTATTTGAGAACCTTTTTACATTTTAAGATGAAAGAGGAACTCTTTCTTCCAAAAAGGTTTCTTTGAGTGAAAACGGTTCTTAATGGAACCCTTAGCCTTACAAAGAACCCTTGACAAACTGTTTCTTCACAAGGGGGTTCTCCAGAAGCAAATGGCTCTGGCTACAACCCCAGCCCTTCAGGAAGAACCCCTTTTGGAACCCTTATTTCTAAGAGTGTAGATACTGACATGAATGCACTGGGTCTAATGAGAAGCGATTAACAATGTAACTATGACAGGGCAATCCCCCAGCAGGGGCGGCTTACAGTCAAGTAAATAAAGATAAGCAGTTGTAGATTTGTGATTCTTCACTCTGATGACGGAGAGCTTGTTTCATTTTTGTTTACAGAGGGGGAAACATGAGCTCGAGCAGCGGCGTAATTCATCACACTCTGCCGGCTTCTGCATTTATCATCTCCGAGACCAGCTCACTTCCCATTTCCAGCGATTTGTTTTTGTAAAACAAAAGCTGCTCCGATATGAAGTCCAGTTTCAACAAGAGCCAAGGCTACATTTTCCCCAGTGCTTTGAGGCCTTGAGCTACTTTTTAAAAAACAAAAAGTTCTGTGACAATGGCTCAGACAAATTGGAAAATTCAGGCAGACAAATGTTTTCAACAGCTCACAGACTAGTAAAATAGCTTTATTTTCACAATACAGTACTTGTATCACTGACAACTCCCCACTGCCTTATTCAGGTTGTGCATGTTTTGTGTAAAAGGAGTGAGCAACAACAATATTAACTTCAAGGCTACTTAAATTAAAAAGGGATAGTTCGGATTATTTGAAGTGAGGCTGTGTGAGGTATTTATCCATAGCAAGTGTATTAGCTACAGGAGGTGGTGGCTGATACGTCCCCAGATCCAGATACACTGATAAGTAACCAGCACGGCATCAATCAGTGTACGCTATATTTAGAATTTTCACTGCTTTACTTTGCTGTCATATAGACTTTTCTAACAGTAAACTGCTGCTATGTAAGCCAAGTATGGCTCTTCCTCACTCAACCAGACTCATTTAGTAAAAACAGTCATTTTACTTTGCAGAACTCGGGAATTGCTGGTGTATCGCTGCCTCAATTGGTTAGTTTGTGTTATTGTGTAACTTCGGTGAATCCAAACTATTTACAACCACAAGGCCGAGGCAGCAGAAGACCAGCAACTGCCTGATCTGGGAGGTAAAATTGCTCATTTTGCAAATGGAGTCTGGTTGAACAGGAGAGAGCGATATTTGTCTTAAGGTTGACTGACAGTGAGGTAAAGCAGCAAAAATATTCTAAGCGTAGCGTACACTTAAGCTGATATTGATTTTTTTTTTGTTGGACCTTTTTGTTTAGGTGGCTAAAATATGTTTTGCTGCTGACCTTGTCCACAGGAGCACATTTCTTTGCTTCCTACACCAGGATACCTGCCGCTTCTCCAAACTGGAGGCGTGTCGACCACCAAATACTGCAGATAATACACCGACTATGGATAAGTACCTCATACAACCCCACTAATCCAAACCATCCCTTAAATTAGTGTATGTTAAAATACACTAAATTGTGCATGTCCAGTTTGACTACAAACTGTTTTTACGTACAGTATTCCTGCACAGAATTCCCCTGTGTAACACAAGCAGACGGTCTGAACACAGCATCACTTCTCCCTTCTAACCGTCAGTCAGCAGCTGGTTACAGGCACATTCATGTCAACTTGAGGTATCTTATCTATGCCAATCATGTACTGACAAACGCACAGTGCAGCTCTAAAGAGCTGAAAACTATCTCTTGTAGACCTGTCTAACAGTCAGTCATTTCAATCTAGTTTGTGTTACACTATGTGGAGCACTAGATAGGTGTGTGTTACCCATTTCTGGACGGTATATTAGGGTTGTACTGCTTTGACATGTTACTTGAATTAACTCAATTGCAGTACACCCTTCCCAGTGGAGACAACACTTAGCTATATAAAATACTAATGGCTACCAGCCTGTATCACCCAGGGTCACAGTAAGTGGAGAGTTCCCTTGTTCTCAGTGCCTCTGGTTGAGGATCGTATCCACAGCCTGGGCCAGGTTGTCCACAGTGCCGTCAGCCGTCACCGCTGGGTGCTTCTCGTCGCTGGGCCTGAGGGAGGAGATGCAAAAGCACGCTCTTTATGATACGCTGCACAGGAAGAAACAGGAACAAACAGCCGTCTTGGTAAACAAGAAGGACTAACAGTTTGATGCTATCAGCCACATTAACAATACTCAATGTATAAACTGGAACAGGGCGGACATGATGGTCTGAGAGGATTCAGGAAAGGCAAAGCCTGAAGCAGAATTACTCCACAGGCCATGTTGTTTAAGCTTGTGGGGAAGCTTTTGGTAATAAACAGGGTCTGTGTCCTTTCAGAATGTATATAAGAGACCATGATCAACAGCAAAATAGTAAAATTTAATATTTTTTAGCGTTCTTGTTTTTGCTGTGTTGATATCTTCACACTGAAAGGTGTCCGTGCAGCTGCTTGCCAAAAGCCCCAGCAGGGAAGTGCATGTTTTCTGTCTCTATCACCAGCTGTCACACAATGTTCCAGACTTTTCTAATATATCTGAAGGCAACTAAAAACAGACCAACTGGGGATTTTAATGAGAACTGCTAATTCAAAAAACCCCAATTACTTAAAATAAAAACCAAGAAAATAATTTGGTAACTTGATGCCAGTCAAACCTGGGCTCGTGAGAGCCAGAAAGGATGCAGTGGAAAGATATTGTTAATCGAAAAAGTTTGTAAGAAAGAGAAGAAAAATATATTTCTGCTTGATATTTACTGACACACTGTATTTTTTGCCATGCTAATGGCTTCAGATATTGATACATATCTTGTTGTCATTGTTTGAGATTTCTTTGTTATGACAACTTGACACTGACCAAGACAAAAATGTCTATTAAGACAACTTTATGTCAGACTACTTATTTTTTATGTTTTTAATATTACATTATATTACATTACATTACATTATAGTGTCATATGTGGTTGGATTTGACAATGGCTGTCATAAGAACATTATTTTCCTTGACTTCAACTACAGGGATACATTTTGGACTTGTCATATAGACAGAAAATAAAGTTTTGTGCTCTTTGCTTTAACTGCTCACAGCTCATAGAAATATATCTGACGAGGGGCAGCCAGCAGCCATAACTTATTTTTGAAGGGTCACAAGCCATCATGTTTACTATATTACATCTATTTAATGGGGATAGGTTATGAGATTGATTTATGTTTACAGTATGATGTAAACAGATAATGTATCGGGTCTATATCAAGTGAACTGTCGTGCTTCTACATTTGAATATTGAAAACTAATAATGACAAACGTCACGGGCCAAAAACATCTAAAACCACTACTCAAGGCTGTCACGATATTTTTGTCTCAACCTGTTTTTCCAAAATAGCTGAAATCTGTAGCAGGCACGGGGCAGCCTTGCCTATCTCCCTCGTGGCTGCTGCCATTGTTTGGCGCAGGGCCCAGTGAAGGATGTAGATATGGCTGTTTAATCAGCTGGTAGGGGAAATGTGATCCATTTGGCGTGGCACCAGACTCAGGCCGGCATGCAGGACCCTTTTCCTCCCCTGTCACATCAAAAGACAGAGACGCCCCCTTCATTCATCCGCAGGACTGGCCAGGACTCCTGCTCATTTATGAAGTGGTGCCTATAGCCCCCCCCATCCCCTCCTCTCCCTGGGCTGCCTTGACCAGGCTCTGTGTGCTGCCTCTGTTCCCCAGTCACGGGTTGGAGCTCCAGATGGGGAGGCTTTGTCTGGCCCTGGGTGTGCGGCACACACCACCATTAATCCTGCCCTCTGAGAGCTCGCAGAGGACCATGGCAAATATTTGTGAGCCGCCCAAGTGTAGCATCAGAAAGAAGAGGCCAGAGGGGGCGGCGGGGGTTGGGGGGGGTAGAAAAGAGGTGTTGAATACTGAGGCTGCGGTGAATACGGAGAAGCGGTGCCATGTGTTTACGCATGTCTGTCAGCCACCACAGTGCTTGGGTTATGTGAGCTGGTTTGCTAATGGTCCGGGTGTTATGTCTCCTGTGCTGGATTACTCCCACACCCCTTTCTGCCCGAGGACTGATTGAGTTCACACACGCACATACAGGCACGAACACACAAGCAACTTAGTCACATGGCTCTTATGTTTCAAGCAGCGAAGCCAACAGCATCGACCACACTGTCTCTCCCATGGCCTCCGCCTTTCAGATATGCATGCATGCATGTGCATGTGTATTCATTTTGCTGCTTTCCTCCCATTGCCATGAATAATGAAGGAGTAACCAGGTCAATGTGACCATGCAAAATTCAGCACAACGCAGCTAGTGTTACCAATGAGGTAATCTGCGGCTCGCTGCGTGTCCTTCAGGTCAGAGCAATATCAATACACGTGAAGAGATAGGTTTGAGGTGGACACTGCACAGCCTTCACTTACGGATGAGGTCAGCCATGAGGTAGGAGGTGGAAAGCAGTGTTGAGATGAGGAGAAAACGCACACCGTAGCTTTTCAGAGGTGCTGGCGATGAAACATACTAGAAAGGAGAGAGAAACGCCGCACACTCAGCTCCAAATGCAAAGGGTTTATTTGACAACGTTTCGGCCACCACAGGGCCCTGTGCTGGAGGTGGAAAGCAGCCAAGAATTTATTTCAACAGAGCTGCCACCAGGCTGAGAAACTTCACTAGAAAGTTGGTCAATCATCACAAGGTTTGGGGCGTGTGGGCAAAGAACTAGAGACGCTGAATTTTAGATGAACTTGGGTAGTGATGAAACAATTAGTTGATTCGTGGATTTGCTATTTGACAGAAATAAATTGAGAAGGAGTTTGATTATTAATCATTAGAGTAATTTATCAACCAAAATACAAATCATCCTCTTGTTCTAGCTTCACATATGTGAAGATTTGCTGCTTTTTTGGCTTTAAAACATGGATAATTCCAAATATTTGGATTTTAGACTGCTGGTCAGACAAAACTTACAATTTGAAGACATCACCTTGGGATCTGGGAACCTGTGACTGGCTTTTTAGACTACTTTTTTTTCACATATTATACACTAAATTTAAGAGTAGTCAGAAAAAATATGACAGTTTAAACACTGATGAAAACAATCCCTAGGCGGAGCCCTAAACTTGGTTTCTGTAACACTGTTAATCCTTTTAAGTAGGGCTGTCCAGATTGATTGGCAACTGATCGTTACTGGCTAATATCCAGTACAAACATGCAATCAGGAGATTGGGATGAGCGCTTTCTAGTCGCTGATCATGAAAACT
>JAJHUR010010872.1:1718-23891 GCA_027495735.1 Lutjanus campechanus | reverse complement strand
CAGAGGACCATGGCAAATATTTGTGAGCCGCCCAAGTGTAGCATCAGAAAGAAGAGGCCAGAGGGGGCGGCGGGGGTTGGGGGGGGTAGAAAAGAGGTGTTGAATACTGAGGCTGCGGTGAATACGGAGAAGCGGTGCCATGTGTTTACGCATGTCTGTCAGCCACCACAGTGCTTGGGTTATGTGAGCTGGTTTGCTAATGGTCCGGGTGTTATGTCTCCTGTGCTGGATTACTCCCACACCCCTTTCTGCCCGAGGACTGATTGAGTTCACACACGCACATACAGGCACGAACACACAAGCAACTTAGTCACATGGCTCTTATGTTTCAAGCAGCGAAGCCAACAGCATCGACCACACTGTCTCTCCCATGGCCTCCGCCTTTCAGATATGCATGCATGCATGTGCATGTGTATTCATTTTGCTGCTTTCCTCCCATTGCCATGAATAATGAAGGAGTAACCAGGTCAATGTGACCATGCAAAATTCAGCACAACGCAGCTAGTGTTACCAATGAGGTAATCTGCGGCTCGCTGCGTGTCCTTCAGGTCAGAGCAATATCAATACACGTGAAGAGATAGGTTTGAGGTGGACACTGCACAGCCTTCACTTACGGATGAGGTCAGCCATGAGGTAGGAGGTGGAAAGCAGTGTTGAGATGAGGAGAAAACGCACACCGTAGCTTTTCAGAGGTGCTGGCGATGGAACATACTAGGAAGGAGAGAGAAACGCCGCACACTCAGCTCCAAATGCAAAGGGTTTATTTGACAACGTTTCGGCCAGCACAACGTTGTCAAATAAACCCTTTGCATTTGGAGCTGAGTGTGCGGCGTTTCTCTCTCCTTCCTAGGAGGTGGAAAGCAGCCAAGAATTTATTTCAACAGAGCTGCCACCAGGCTGAGAAACTTCACTAGAAAGTTGGTCAATCATCACAAGGTTTGGGGCGTGTGGGCAAAGAACTAGAGACGCTGAATTTTAGATGAACTTGGGTAGTGATGAAACAATTAGTTGATTCGTGGATTTGCTATTTGACAGAAATAAATTGAGAAGGAGTTTGATTATTAATCATTAGAGTAATTTATCAACCAAAATACAAATCATCCTCTTGTTCTAGCTTCACATATGTGAAGATTTGCTGCTTTTTTGGCTTTAAAACCAAATATTTGGATTTTAGATTGCTGGTCAGACAAAACATACAATTTGAAGACCTCACCTTGGGATCTGGGAACCTGTGACTGGCTTTTTAGACTACTTTTTTCACATTTTATACACTAAATTTAAGAGTAGTCAGAAAAAATATGACAGTTTAAACACTGATGAAAACAATCCCTAGGCGGAGCCCTAAACTTGGTTTCTGTAACACTGCTAATCCTTTTAAGTAGGGCTGTCCAGATTGATTGGCAACTGATCGTTACTGGCTAATATCCAGTACAAACATGCAATCAGGAGATTGGGATGAGCGCTTTCTAGTCGCTGATCATGAAAACTGATTGATGATGCAAAAACTTGCACCATTTCTAAGCTGAGCTGGTGGCACCGTCACATGCAAGCTAACCTGAAGGAGCACTTCACCTCCCAACAAACTTTGTATATCAGTTCTTCACCCTGTGTTTGCACTGCTAACACTACTGCACTATGTTGTTCATACGAACTCAACACTTCCTGTATCCATTTCAAATTAAAAGCCCTATAGCATTTCACGGCAGAAATGCTTAATTTTTAGGCTTTTATTGCGAAACATCTGCAGGAACATGTTGCAGGAAACTCAATGATTTTCAACGCCACTCCCTTTCACAGTCACCTGCGACACTAAGTGGTAAAATTTCTTAACTAGTATTGTTACATTAGCTACAATAACAAAACCAAAATGATCAGTATTGCCTGTAAGGGCTTATAAATGATTGGCAATCAAGGATTGCAAGGATTGGTGGCAAAAAACTGTGACTGGGGCATCCCTACTTTTAGCTGCTGAAGGGTTATTTGGATTCCTGTAGGCTTTCATAGGACTCCACTCTAAAACTACATTCTCTTTCCAAACAACAAACCACTGATCGTATCAGTCAACAAGTAATCCAAATCATTTTCATCCACGTGTTTTAAAAACAGATGCAAGCTGTACACACCTCGAATCCCCTCAAACAGCCATGACATGACAGTGGATTAAACGGTTGTGCAGACTGGATACGAGAATATACTGTGGGTATCGTGTATATGCTGCTGAGGCAATATAAGATTATAGTGGCCTAGAGTGTCATATGGATAGAAATACAACATGGTGCTTGGCTCTATAAAACATGGAGATAGATTTTTATAAGGACAGGCCGTGCCTCCATGAAATGAAAGTGGATACGAATGACTCATACTGTACAGTGAGTGCACCAGTGTGTGTGAAAGTCAGCTGTGGGAGAGATGAGGTATGATTCAGAAATAAAGGAAAAGGGTGGGTTGTCAAGGTAGCTGACCGTGGGGTGAAAGGCACGGCACCCTTCCCATCAGTTAATGCTTAACACACAGACACACACACGTGTGCACAGACGGAAGCAAAAGTGTCACATGCACCCAATTTCAATTTACACTTCTCTCCTAACCTCTTCACCTTTGCTGAGTACGCCTTTCGCTTGACACAGTGCAGATAAAGCAGATAAGGAAATACATGAGGGCAGAGATGAAAAGTTCAACCTGAGCCAACAATACATGACAATGTTCTGGTCTGACAACAGTGGCATACAGAGCAATTTTTGGGAAACTTGGCTGGAAACAGTTTGTGTTTCCCAACAGCTGTATTTCAACACATAGAACTATCTTGTTCTTTCAGGAAACTTTAAAGCTTTGAAATAACTTGCCTCATCATGAACTTACAAGTCAGAATTACAAACACTTCTGCAGAGATAGTTCCCACGAGACTGGAGCTAGTATTTGTTAGTGATATAGGAGGTCTGGCAATTAGTGCTGTGAGGTTTTGAAGTAATAAGCAACACATAGCAGACAAGTAGAGGCCAAATCAGCCCAAACTGCAGGTGCATTTGTAAAAGCAAAAGCAAAAGTATACAGCAACACTGACAAACGGCACTGAAAAAGGAACAGAGATTACACATATTAGCTAACCAACAAGGATATGACCCTGAAAACTGCAAAAGAGCAACTTAAAACCTCTTCAAACCCATGGGAATGTCCACGTCCCTGGCTGACATTACTCTCTTTCAGAGCCTGTAGCAGGCTCGGTTTTAAAGAGCAAATATACTGGCATCATATTTTGACAATAAGGGGATCTCCGAGAACAGATCCATGTAACATTTTTTTCAAGTCTCAAGTATTCAAAAATTTTTGTATTTTGTACCAAATCTGGACTGAAAAACACTCAAAATCTGAACAGGCGCCTAAAGAAAGCACATATATTACAGATTCATAATTTGAAAAACTTGACACACACTATTAAACTGCATCTCAGATTAATCGTTAGGTTCCCAGCCTTCATATGTTGTATACCACTTCTATGTGACATATACTGTTGACCTCCTATCTCCCCCAAAAGACCACTAGGGAGGGGGAAGGAATGTGAACACAACCTAACATTTATTTAAATAATATTAATACAGAATTTTTTAGGTTTAACGATTTGATGATGTTATTTCCTCCATGTAAAATCCTCTGCCATAAATGAATAAAAACTGAAACAGTGACAGTTTTGTGATGTGAGTTGTCACCTGGCCGTGCGGTGAGGAATCACATTCATGAGCGCTACGACAATGCTGCAAGGGAAAGGCGCAGCCTGCCTGCCAAGTGACGGAAAAACACTCAAGCCAGTTCATTGTGTAGAGGTGCGTTTTTCATACCAGACTAGTGAAGGCACCATCAGCCAAAACACTGCCTTTTTCTCACACTGAAGCAGATTATACTGTATATCCATAACCCGAAGGGGAACACGGCCTGATGATAACTATAGCCTTTATGTTCAGCCAAGCCTTGTGGGTGACATAAGATACTAACACAAGACAAAGGTTTCTCCCCTCACGCTAAAGGCAGGAGAAGGTTTGTAGCTGCATGTGTTTTCAGCCGCTTGGTGACGTTGCAGGAGCCTTGGCCTTGAGGGTGAGAATGTGATCGCACTTTGACTGGCTCTGTTATAAATAAAAGGTCACGGGAGAGATTGATGGCGTATCAGGATCCTCAAAAAGGCGACGACTCCAGCCAGTTGAGATGTTCCAGCCTGGTTTTATCATCATCCACTTGAGCGTCGATTTTCCCTCTCCCTTTCCTCTTTTACCTGGTATTTACAGAGCCGCAACAAGACACTGATAACTCCCTTGAAATAATACAGCTGCAACCGCTTATGAAAAACAGCTCAACTGAACTGGGGAAACCACCATGTTACGTGCATGTTATGGCAACAGAGATGACAGATGCTAAGCTGAAGCCTTCACATCCTCTGCTGACTTTGTGGCCACGCAGCAGCCGTTATCACTTCACTGTATAAAAGAGTGTAAAATGTTGAGTCATGATCAGCAAACAGCTGCGGTATGCTTTTCACACTTTACACAGATTAACGGTTCTTTCCAATTGAGCAGGACACACAGGGGAATCCCTGGTTGCGGCATAAAGAAGCACTTGATTTTTTTTTTTTTCCATCCTTGAGCTCTCTGAAAACCTCCTGTGTGTTTGTGAGAGTATGTGAGAGAATCCTGCACTGTCAAAACCACCCACTGGAAACTTTCTGTCCTTCCCAACCACAAACACACATCCGAGGCTGAACGAACAGGACGTAACACATAAACCTTCACTTTCAGTCTGAGAAACTAAAAGGACAACGCTACTGTTTTTGCAGGTTTTATCGCCTGAACTACAAATCTTGCATTCATAACAGTCCACATTTTCAAATGCCTGCTGTAATAGATTTGATCAGCCTTTAAAGCAGCCACTAAATTCCATTCATTTCCACGTATGAAAATCCAAGTACCAGTCTCTTGAAACATCATTAGTTCTCAACGGCTTTATCAGATTAGAGGCAGAACTGCCCCTTCATCTGCAACAACCGTGATGTTCCAAATATGTTCTTATGAATGGCTTATAAACTGGAGGCTACGTCACATCAATTGTGGATACTGTCACAGTCATTTCTTTCATACCATTTATTTGTCCATTGGTTGCTATGACTAATTGTTTCCATACTAGTATTTGAAGTGGCAGAAGCTGGATGTGAAAGGTAATTTATCCATTATTTTTAGCTATTATCTAAACTGTTTATCATACTCTTAGCTAACTATTTCAGTTCTTTATTCATTACTTAGAGCCGTTTTGTTTATTTAATGCTTTAAAGCTACAACAAGGAACTTTCATAATTCATTAATTTATAAAATAACTGCTGAAGTACGTCTCCCTGTGACTTTGGCTGAGAAAATGTTAACACAAGCTCATTTAATTTGATTTCACATAGAATGTGTTCTGAGCGAGAATGAATTAATTTGCTTATGTAGGTCATATAGAGGCATCAGTAATATATGGGGACAGTTAAAATCCTTGTAGTAGATTTAAACTAACTATTTCAATTCTTTATTCAGTGCCTATTGCTGTTTTAGTGTTTATGTAATACTTTCAGTTAACTATTTTATTTGTTTATTCATTTTTAGGGCTGGACAATATATTGATATTACATCTATATCAAGATAGGTGACTATGTATATTTTTTATATTTTGTCTTAGACTTTGGATTTCATTATAAGGTGATACGGCCTAAATTTGGTCTTTTCCTGGTTTTAAAAGTTGCATTACGGTAAAGTAATGATGTTCTAGCTGTTGCTGTATTATTTGCTTTTACCTGCTTGGTCGTTCTATCCACATTACTGATGATTATTTATTAAAAATCTCATTGTGTTAATATTTTATGAAAGTACCAATAATCATACCTACAATACTGTTGCAATATGGATCAATATCAATATCGAGGTATTTCAGGGTTTGACATTAACCACGGCCCATGGCCACAAAAAGTTACTCTGCAGCCATCAAATATTCCACGTAGGTGTGCCCCTATGGCCACCAAATTTTATACCCATATTGTGAGCCTTAACCAAACAACGTTACAGTTTCACAAACGATTCCTTTATGCCTTTCAGTTCAACACTAAAAAAAAAACAGTGAACAGTACTCATTGCCGGCTAAAGGGAAAGTAGAAAACAGAAGTAAGGCTGCATTAAGTTGCATTAATTTGTCTTTTCTGTATTGTTTTTAAATAAATTTACATTTTGGCCACCAAAAATGTACTTTAGCCACCAAATCTACAGTCTTGGAGGCCCGTGGGGCCACTACATAAATATATGAGCATCTATCCCTGCACTTGGTCAAAAATAGTGATATTTGACTTTGTCCGTATCGCCCAGCCCGATTCATTACCCATAGCTAACATGGGTGGATTACCGATATACATTGAAAGATATAAGTCTGTTAAACTTTTGACCACAAACGGCGTCACATCTAGGTGTGGCCTGTTGTTCTTGTGACCACAACCAGCTGTGCTGTATATCACAGGGTATGGAAAGCATGTTGTTAAAACAAGCTGGCAATGCAAGCAGGATTATTAGCTGCTACTAGCATAACACACCTGAATGTGATGACTGACGTGTGGTCATGCAGGCACCAGATTTGTGCAAGAAATGAAGAATTCATGGAGTAAAAACGACAATATCTCTGGTTCTGCTGCATCAATTTTGTATCTGCACATTGTGAATTGCATGAGGTTATATGAGTGCAATACTAAATTGGTGTAGCAATACTAAATTGGTGTAGTACTCTTTTAAAGGTCTTGTGGTAAACTCAACATTGCGTAACATCCCCTAGGTGTCACATACATCAGTGGTAAAAAATAAAAAGTTACTATTCCACTATGAAGTCACCCTAGAGTTTTAGACAGTTTCACCTTATATTAATGTCTATTTACTTGACCAAACTCTGACAAAAGTAAACTCCCTTTATCATTTCACAGCTGTCCTGTCAGTGTTGTGCTCAATATGCAGAGCTTCATGTGACCCAGATCTAACCACACTCTTTTCATCAGCGTGATATTATTAGCTGTGCCGCTGATGACTTGCTGAGCCTTCGTTTGTGTGTGTGAATGTCTGTATCTCACTGTGTAGGAGGGTTTTGTTAGTGGTAAGGGACTGCTGAGTCACCTGCTTCTGCTTCAGAAAATGCAAACACACATGTGCAACCACACAAACACACATACACACAAACCATTAGGAGAAAAAATGGCTCCAGCAGAAACCAGGCAAAGACCCAAGTCCCCCCAGCCAAGCAGGCTGTCTATTGGTAATTGCAAGAGGGATTGGATCCCCATTGAAACGACTAAGAGCCTGTGTTCATGTATTTAAGAGGCAGTGCTATGTTTCAGCCTGCCATCTGTGGGCTTTAGCTCTCCGATTCTCTCCCACTCTCACTCCTTTTCTTTCTTTCTTTTTCTCTCTCTCTCTCAGGGGTGGAAAAGTACCGTCGAGGGGCTCAGTGGCCAAGGCCCGACCGGCTCCTTTGTCTCGCCGTGGGAGTCTAGTCTCACTGTGAAAAAAGCTCTGGTTAATTATTAATATCTCATTGACTTATAACGCACGGCAGGCTTTAGAGGAGCCTGCAGGCAGAGGAAGCTGTCACTCCGGGGTGGTGAGCGATGGTAGGCCAGACGTGGGCACCCAGTGGAGTGTCATGAAGCTCTTTAACCTCTTTGTACAGCTACTGCCACATCCATCTTGAATGTGTGGTATCCTGTTATGTTCTGATCTTATGTCTATCTGATTTAAATAAAGTTCAAAACATAGCTTGAATGAAAAGAACAAGAGGCTGTAGATTTCTACTCTCATTTTAGCTTCGTTGTACTTTTCTCAGATTTATAACTAGATAATATGTGATCATAGTGACCTAATTATCTGTTACAAGGAGTATTCTTGTACTTCATTCCTAATCTATGGTGGGCTTGCAGGCATTAAAATTGTTTAGGGGTGACAAGGATGTGTGAGCTGAGAAAAACAAGGACCCTCCGGGGGAGTCAGGGGTATGCTCCCCCACAGATTTTTTTTAATAACTACAAAATGCTGATTTCTCATGACTTTTTGGATTTCTCTGGTAAGGGTCACAAGCACCCTCTCTTGCCTGCACAATAATAGTTCAGTCTCTCTTGCACACCTTCAGCCTTTCTTGCATGCACAATAATAAATGGGTCTTTCCTGCACACCTTCAGCCTTTCTTGCATGCACAATAATAACTCGGTTTCTCGCTCGCACCTTCAGCTTGTCTCACGTGGTCGTTCTTTCTCGGCACGTTAACAGTCTTACAACATCTCGTATTTTGTGGCTGGCACATAACACTGCTGCAACTTCATTTTGGCTTTTCCCACACAGCAGGTCACAGACCGGTGGTCTAGGCTCATGCGAGGCTCACGCTGCTCACTGTGACTTTTGCTGACAGCTGATGCATGCACATCCAAATGCACATCTGCAGCATTAGCTGTCTTTGGGGAAGTTGCTTTGAAATTGCGTCTCACCAGATCTGCATAAATCACGTATGTGACCTATTTTGGATTCGAAATGGCAGATTTTGCCAAAAGGTGACAAGTTTGCCTTCCTGGCCTTGAAAGATGTTGCAGCATTTGTCATTGCAAATGAGAGCAGTCTTAATGAACAACCTGGGTTCAAAGGAGTTTCAATGGATTTTAACTGTGACCCAGTCAGGAAATCAAGTTTTATCAAGACCAATTTTTAGAACCACTACAGCAGCTTACTACAGCTTCCCCAATGTCCATTTGTATACTAGGTTAATTCCAAATACTGTAAAATGAACAGTTTCCATTACTATTACAATTAGGTGTTTACCTTTGCACATAATTGTGTTTGCTACCATTCATTGCAAACAATAATTCTTAATTGCAAACCATGCTAGCAACAAAATAAATGGCTAAATATGGCTGTGTACATAGCCATACTTGTGTTTACCCACATTTGGATAAACGTGGCTAAATATGGCTGTTCTTAACCATATTTTGGCAAGGTATCTGTAATATATTGAGCATATAAATGGACTGTAGAAAAGTGGATTATGTTGCAGTAGTTGTTTCAGAAGTTACTACGGCTGGTTCAGACTCTCGGCCATGTGTCTTAGTCACCACTGGAATCCATTGCAACCGTTTTGAATCCATCGATCCATTGTGAGTCCTCTGTGAGCAAGAGAAAGCAAGCAAACAGTGAAGGTTAGATACTCAAAACTCATGTTTTCAGTGGAATATTATATTGGAAGCACAAGAATATGCGTGTAAATATTAAGAACAGAGAGACAAAGGGAAAAAAGACAGAGCAGCTTTGGGTCTCAAGCCAACAACAGAGTGCTGTCTGGATGAGGAAATCATTCCCAGAATTGATTGTGTTTACATTCTCGATGCCAATCCATGGGAATGGGATGAAAACATAGCTTAGCCTCTAAGTTAATTAGGAGGACTATATGGAATTGTAGTAAATGCTGCCTTAAACACAGACCTGATAATCCATTATAGTATAGAGAAAGTAAGGAGGCATAATTTCTCAATTCTGACACTCATATGTATTTGCAAAGTTTATTTATTTGTGAGAATTTTAATTGCTGCTATCCTGAGGCACTGCAAAGGATGTTGAAAAGAACAACCCACCCACCTCTGGACAAGAAAGGATAAGGTGGGAGCATGCAGCCAGGAAAGAGATCCGACCAACAAAAGCCAGCTTTCATGTGTTATCTGTTAAAAAGGAGGGAAATCCAGCAGTGGAAATAGAAACCTTATGCAACATGTATTTTCCTATTTTGCCATGCAAAATATCCTGCCAGTGGCCCTGCTGCAAGAGGCTGGTCAGAGATTAGAGGACGCACTGAAACGAGGGTTGATCCAGGAATGGCTGAACCCTTCGATGGAAACAAAGATGGTGACCTGCAAGATGTTGTATGCTTCTATGACAATATGAGATGCATGGAATTATATACGCTCTTAGAAATATTGTCCTTCTCTTAGGAGAACCCTTTTTGGTTCCTGTTATAACCTTTTCTATAGGTTCTATTTGGAACCCTTTCAGAGAATTCTACCTAAAATCCAACATAAAGGGTTATTCTCAGAATATCTGTGAAAACTGTCACCCAGAACCCCTTATGAGAGGTTCTACAGGAAACCTTTCTATGCTGTAATGGGTCCACCCAGGACCCTTTCTGGAGGTTCTATCCAGAACATTTCCACCTTCTAAGGGTGCCAACAAGAACCCACCCAGGTGGTTAGATCGAGTACTTCTTTATATTCCATGGATTTTTATCTAGAACCCACTGAGGGGGCTCTATCGAGAACCTTTTTATATTGAAGGAGATTCTTCAGAGAATCTTTTTAATATTCTTGTAGAAGAATTCTTATATTCTTCAGAGGGTACTTTGAATGAAAAGGGTTTATAATAGAACCCATAGTCTTACAAAGACATCCTTCCTCCTGTTTCTTCAGAAACAAATCTGGGTAGAACTTCAGCCCTTCAGGAAGAACTCTTTTGGAACCCTTATTCTAAGAGTGTACACTCATGATCATGTATACTGTCTCTGTTGCTCTGGGCCTTCAGTGTTTTACCATGAGAACAGAAACAAACCAAACACTGTTGATTCAATCTGCCTGTTTGCCACAGAACAAACAAAACCCAATGGGTCATGATGCTCTTGATTTCAGTTCCTCTGATGATCCGGGGGGACCGGGACACAAAAGAGTGCCCCTGCAGATTCTGCACCAGTTCAAAGGCCATATTGTGCACATAGTATGACTCACTGACTTGGAGTAAAGGGTCTCTGTGGTGGTGCAGAGGCAAACAGACCTCAATGACACATTAAGAAATACTGTAGCTGACAAGCTTTTAATCTCACAGCCCACAGCCTCAGTGGAGAAGAGTGAAATGAGATAACATTGCTTCCTCCCCACGCAGACCAAACTAATGTGCTAACTGAGGTTAACAGGATGGGGCGTGGGACTGTGCTGTTGTGCTAAACATTATAAAATGCCAGTGCTCTCGTCTATTGAGAAAAATGCTTCACAAAGGTCAAGATGGAGCAACAGCACAGAGAAAGAGCAACTCAAGCATAACCTGTTCAGACAAATTAAATCCAGTTCTACAAAAGTGTGCTCCAAAAAGACAATTAAAGGCATCATCACGGGTGAAAGGAGATTTCATAATTGTGTGGGTAAACACAAGGCCTTGAAATATGGTAGGTCGCATACGTTACAGACGATCACTCCCTGTCTGACGGGCACACACTTGAAACCATGTGCATTATCATAGCGACTGAGGCTATAGGACACCAGCAGAGGACTGAAAGATAAGCTAGGCTGAAATACAGTATGTACCTGAGAGCCATCCCAGGGGCAGCGCTCAGTTTATAAAGGAGATTAGGCTGCAACCACAGCCATGCACAGTCGCCCTGTCAAGGTTCAGTGTCACAGATCTGCAGAGGACAAAGCCCATCCATAAACCTAACACTGCTGCGCTGTGTTCAGTCTAGTGTCTGTTTGATTCACAGGAAAGGAGATCTGATAGGCTGTTTATGTCAGAGAGAGAGAGCATCACCTTTCTGTAGACACACGCATAATACAGTGAAATGTTCACACTTTTCCATGAACCCTTTCACTCAGTCAATCATTCAACCAGTGTATTTATTCAGGGTGGAGAATTGTTAACTCTCTTTTGCATAAGCGCCCTGTGTACACAGAACAATAAAAACTGACTTATTACATGCTTCAAATAGTGTTAGTACAAACAAGATAAGGTAACTAAGACCAAAACATATGAAGCAGAAAGTGCACTAAAAACAGACACAGCGATAAAAAAGTGCATGCAAATCTAGTGTGTAAGATGTATGGGGCTCTATGGGAAGAATATGGCAGAAATTAAATATAATAATCATAAGTATGTAAGTTAGCCCAGAATGTTTTATTATAGCGGCTGGTATAGCAGTATTTGGTGTGTTTTTATTAGCTGCTCCTCAGTCAGTGAGTTTTCAGAACACGCACTTTCAAACATTTCATAATAAAAGCCTTGCTAAGAAATGAAAGGAATTTAGAGGGCTAGAGGGCTTTTAACTGAAATGGATACAGGAAGTGTTGAGTTTGAATTAAAAATGAAAGTGGATCAAAACAAGGCTTCGCGCTTCTGCTACAAACTAGCTAGCTAACTACCTCACTAACATGGCTAACACATGTGATAAACATGAGTGACTATAATTGTTTCGCTGCAACTGCAAGTGTAGCACTAATTTGCCTTCGCCAGGAGCAATTACATCAGCAGTGTTTTTAAGCATTTAGATTACAACTAGAAAAATAAGACATGTATTACACTATGTGAACTGTGAGTTTTTTAATGGATATTTTGATATAATTATTTTAAAAATGTGAGTGACATAAACTTCAAAAAGTCTGGATAGCACGTCTTAGATTTCCTTTATGTTTATGTGGAGGCAACACAGGGCAACATGGGGTGAGTAATTGATGTACAAATCATGCTGCGGGTGATATGCTCCTTCTTTTTAAATAATTTGCACGTGACAATGACACCACCTCAGCTGAGAATTGGATCAGCAACTAGAAAGCATTAATCCTGATCTCCCAATCACATACTTCTTATGAATACTGGCTGATAACCATCAGTGTCCAGTTGATCTGGGCGTCCCTAGACAAGGCCTTTTAGTGTTATCTGCGTGTTTTGTGGCCACAATAATTTCTCCTACCCACTCTGTAAGGTGGGGTGTTTGCAATCTGCAACTTCACCACTAGATGTCACTAAATTCATCATGGATTGCCATCTGGAGCAGTACAATTTATTTTTCCTTTTTTTTGTTGCTAGGTTCAATTTTGAAATTAAAAACCTTCAGAGAAAGTCCTAGTTTCGATCCACCGCTGTATAAGTTATGTTAAACCAACAATGTGTAGTACATCTTGGTAACATTTGAATCCCCGCAAATGATCTCTGTGAAGGCTTCAGAAGAATAAGTTTGGGCTTGGGGCCACTTTTGCAGTCAGAATACAATTAAACTTGTGACTACATCTTTCTTTAACGTGATATTACTCTAGCGATTAAAGATTTATGACACAGTCCTGAACACTTTGTTATATTAGGCTGATAGCAAAGATCTTTCCACCGTGGGAGCTTTACCTCACTCTTACAATCTGTTTGCTCATGCTGATGGCCCATTTGCTTTCCTAATGAGCAGTCCTTCCTTCTATTCGCTGCACTGATAATGGCTTTATTTGCATGACTTCATTACGAGGACCAGTGGAAATCTGTTCTGGATATCCCCCACTAATCACAGGTTATGTGCCATTCGACCAGTCAGCTCAGTCTGGGCTGCTGGAAGGGACAAACTCGGCCTGTGCTGGACACTGGCGACTTCTCTGGTCCTGACCTGAAGTGGATCAATCAGGACAATTTTAGAGTTTGGTGCCATGAGACTTTGAGAGGGCAGCCTGTCTGAAGTTGTTAAAACTTTCAGTGCCTCCTCTCGCACTCTCTCACAAACATGGGCTGTGCCATCCGATATCAATGCCTGATGTCTATAAAGAAGACTTAATAGGTCACATTAGATGATTCACAATGGTACTAAACCACATCTATCTGACACTCATTCAACATCTGTCTCCGCCCTGCTCGTTCTAATGATGCTGATTACAGGAGTAGCAGTTACAGTGATAGCTATGAATATTTGCATAGCGACCATCTGGTGAGAGCTGAGTGTTCTAACTGGTGTTTTTCTGTGCACAATACTGCATGTGTGCATATGTGTGTTTTTGCATGAGTATAACAGCTTCATTGATAAGGTGTGTGCCAACCCCTGTAGAGTACACTGCGTGTTACACAGTTCACAGCAGTCATGATATGAAAAAAAGGCACTAAAAATCTATAACCATGGAAGTGGCATCATGTGGCTGTAATGCACATTATACTCCAGAAAATAAAATGGGGAGAAAACACTTCTAATTATTCTTAATAGGGCAAAAAAAAGCAAAGTTTACAGCAAGGTTTACAGTTTGGCCATGTTGTTTTTAGACTCAGCTTTTTGATTTTTGTGATTCAGACACAGAATTGACTTTAATTATGACATATTAAAGGTCATAACATGATATGATGGCACATTAGCTGCTTTTATAAACAAAACGTAGCGATGCTGGTGTTTATATTGGAAATTTTGTGGTATCGCCCACCCCTTGTTCAAGTGAGGCTCCTAGTTGAAATTTAAAATCAGCAATATCAGGTATTTCTGACAGTATCTTTCAGTTAGCAAAAATGCAACAAACCAGTAGCAAAATGACTGCAAATACATCACTGCTGGCAGTTACAGTTGAAGAAAAGCCAATAAACACTAATATAATCAATTCATGTAATTAACAAGCAACAAACACAGCTGGTCTTTGAGATTAAAGCCAAAATGTTGAGAATAAAGTACAGTTCAAGTTTCTTCTGAAAATGAAAATCCTCCCCGTCTGAATCATTTTTTCTTATGCCACATTGTAATGACAGTTGACTTTATCCTCAAATTTTCAACTTTATTCTCAATAAAAATCCTCTGGGTTTTGATCCCTTATGACTGGTATTAATACTCTTTTACAGTGCAACTCACCCACAGCACAGAACAAAATACTGAAGGAAAACTAATCTGCATAGCAATCACATGGCTACTAACCCCCCTGCAATGCTCACTTCCTGTTAGCGTCCCTCAGTGACGGACGCAGACTGAAAGGGCACGAACCAGGGTGCGGTTTTGGCAAACTGGTCCATAGTTTTCTATCATCAGGGACTTGGTCTCTCTGGAGACGTTTAATCTGGCTTGGCCCGCTTGGAAAACAGTTTCCCAACACTCACATTAGCAGTCAAGCGTTGGCCACAGGGAGAGGTTTACAATGTAAACCATTTTGAAGATCGCTGCTGCTGTGTGAAAATGTTTGCTGTGCACTGTGCCAGATTCCAACGGGAATCCAGTAAGGGTTTCCTCTAACTCTCTGGCCCTCATTCAACATACTTATCAATACTGTGTTAGTATCTGACACATCACTACACTGTTTTCCCCTCAGCACAATTACAAATGTCAATACTGAGGGAGTATGTTTAAATCAAAACCCTGAAATCCAACTTCTTTTATTCTAACAGATACACAGAGAGACGGACAGCATGCCAAGACCAAAAGGTTCAGAAACTGATGTGTCGGCTAGCAGTGGCAATTAAACTGGTGAACAAACAGCGCGTGAAGGAACAGCACGATGTGAACCTGCTTTCATGAAGCCTCAAAGCTGCCCAGTTCTGTGCTGGTGCAGTTCCTTGAAGATAAGAGAACAGAAACAAGAACACAGGACCAGTCGAGGCCACAGACCGCAGGAGATGACTATTTTAAAAAGACAACATACAAAATCGAGCCACAGGACAGAGAAAACAAGGACGGCATACTCATAATCTGACTGCTCTGCCAGTATCAGAACAGTTTGACCATTAAAATGGAGAAGTTCTATCCAGGGTTGGGTATCGCAATACATTGTCTGATACTGATGCGAAGCCGACACCTTTTCTCAGTTTTTCTTTCCAAAAACAGTCAAAAACCCCTGACTCTTTTTAAAAAAATAAACTGCTGCACAATTAATCGCAATATTATCAAAAAGTACAGTATCCAAATTAGACAAATCGCAATTTTTTTGAAAAAAGGAAATACCAGAACAAATCACATCATGATTAAAAAAAATTTCAGTAAAAATTAAAATTGCAATACAAAAAATGATCACTCCCAATAATCATATTGCACATCACAATCTGCAATCTTTTTTTTTAATATCTTGCAGCTCTAATCTGCACTAATCAATAATATAGATTAACAACAAATGGCTACATTAAATCTTAAAGAGGTTAGTGACACAGCCACAGAAGGACAGTGCCTGGTACCAAATGGCAAACAAAGTTAGCAACTAAAGAGCCAGATATTTCCCCCAAGAGTTGATGGAGACCAAATCAGAGCTAAAAGTTGGGTGAAAATTGGACTTAAATCCACCAGGTGTCCAGATACACAACCTAAAATTAATGCTAACATTGCTTGACTGCTGGGTGTGTAAATGGGAAACTGTTTGCCAACAGGCTCAACATATCAACTTTATGAGGTGTTTACAGCTTGTTCCACTGCTCCCAAGAGGCCAAAAATCAATTAACAAAGCATTAATAGATACATTTTTCTACAAAAAGTAAACAGTAGAGATTTATCAAAATGATCAAGAACTGACAAAGCATTTGGTAAGGAGTTTTGATATGCAACAGTTTTTGATATCCTATGGAATGGATGGAATTCAGTATTAAAGTAGTGGGATTTGATTTACAGCTTTAATGTTGTGATTAAAATAACATAACTGAGAGCTGAAAGCCTGAGCAGGGGGTGGACTAGACCGCAGTGTGTGCAGATTGTTCCCATGCAGCTGATTAACATCAGCAGTCAGATCTCCATACTCCCAGTCTAATTTCCAACCACTTTTTTGGTGTAGGCCCCTCTTTTTCAAACCTGTTCTACATTAAAGAGCAAAGGGTTCTCTGGCTCCCCCGAGGGAAGTACGCTAACTTTCACTCATTATTTAAGAACAAGGGAGAGTTCACTGCCAGCGGAGCACTCCCCTATTACAATTACCCCTATATTACGCATATAGGCTCAGCAGCCATTACTGGTACGCGCTGTCACTTCGCTCGGCCTCTGCTCTTGAATTTAATCTGCAGGAGTCATCGCAATAACATAACAAGCACTCTCATGTGCTGTGCCGTTATGAAAAAGTGCAGTGAGCACGTACAGTACATGTGAAAGGCTCTGCCTGTGCATGATTAGAATAACATGCATTCATTTACTTCAACGAAATCCTGAAATTTTAGCTTTTTCAAACAGAATTAAGACCATGTGACTAGGTGAAGCACAGTCTTTTTTTTCCTCGAGCTAAACTACAGACAGGTATCCAACAAGTTGATGAATTAACTTTGAAGATTTACCTTGAATCATCTTTTTTAATAATAGCTCACTGCAGAGACACTAGGAAAACAGACAGCAAAAACATACAAAAAAAGTCTCTGCATCTGACAGGTCTAAATTAGGCTTAAAGAATTTCAGGTCTCATGCTGTCCTCCCTGAGTAACATTATGTCAAAAGCTTTTTAAAATAAGCTGATATGATTAGATTTGTCTGTGATTTGTATCTTTTTCCCTTCCTGTCTTGTCACTGGGCCTGGGGTATTTGAAGCAGTCTTTTCTCCAAGCCTGAGGCCTGTGCAGCATCTGGTTGACTTGGAAACAGCTGTGTTTTCACAGATCTGACTGAGGGTTTATAGCTGCTCCCAGCAAGCCTGGGTTCACTGCGCCTGTTTGGCTAAAAAATGTTAAATCTCACGTCCTCTCCTCTCTCACAGTCCCACGGAAACGCTGTCGCTGCTTCTCCTCTTGTTCTCAGGGAATGTATACAGTCTGGAGAGAGATCTGGGCTATTAAGAGGTGTCTATGTTAAATGAATAAAAGACAGCTCACTTTAGAGTCATGAATCCTAATTTAAAGCACACATGTTTTACTTCCTTTTTCTGGCTGTGTTTCCGACACACAAATACAAGCGTCTTCTGTTACTCTACACAAATTCCATGCACAAGTTATTCAAAGCAGGTAATGCAGCAATAAATACAAAACAGCCTCTTCAACCAGCATCCAATATAAAAGTATTTATTTTTTGTACAAGTTTGCTATCTTGCTATCTGACTAAGATACATCAACTATGATTAAATTTAATTGAAGTTTAGCAAAATTATGTTTAAAATGAGTAAATCCAGATTTAAAATCAGGCAGAGCTCTGTTGCTCAATTAAAAACTAATTTACAATTTAGTAAATCCAAGTTTATTGATGTAAACTGAAATTAAATAGCTCAATTAATATGGATATGCTTGCTTACCCAAATTAAAATCGGCCTAAGTATATAATTTGTTTGCTAGCTAGCTAAAAAGTTAGTTAGCCTTGTTAGCCAACTCATGATAGCTCGGCAGAGAAGCTCTAATTTCTCTTTTTGGTCAAATTAATGGAGCAATATAGCCAAATATTGGAAGATTAAAAAACAGACAACAGCACAGTAAAGAAAAAGAGATGCCCGGCAACAACTGGCAGACTGTTTTAATGGATAAATGGATCAACTGGAGTGGAGTGAGACATAAAACTTAACTGGGTTGAGTCTGTTCCTTAACTTTCTTGATTATTTTATATAATCCAGCTCATAAAAGGAAGCCATTTTTAAAGTTAAACGTAAACGTTAAACCTAAGTTTTAAGTTAATACTGGGTCAAATTTTTGGAGTTCAAAGTTTTGGCACAACAGAAATAAACCTTTAAACTAGGTTTGGAGTAAAAACTAAACTATGGTTTAAAGAGAGGCTTAAATTTAATCTTTCTTTAATTTTAAGCTAGTTTTAAAGTTTGCAGCAATATATTTTAAACGATTTAACTGGGTTTAGAAATTATTCATTGTTGGTGCAACCCAACCCACAAGTAAGAGACTCACAGACAGACAAAAAGTGACAATGGATATGATAGCTTCAAGTCCATGAATACAGAACTCGAAATAGCAATTTGACCCTGATACACACTACATTCATTTTCCTGTTCCGTTCTGAAAACATTATTCAACCACTTATATAATAACTTGCTGTATTGCACGTGTTTCCCCATATAAACTCCATTCATCACCAATCAGTCCATAAATCTAGACCACCAAAGCTGAAACACAACACGTCATGTAACACAATACCGATTCCACATATGTTCCTCGGCGGGAAACAGCCCATTTATTTTAACCAGTTGCTCGCTCCTCCAAAAAAATAGACAAAAAACCCACTGGATGAGCAATGATGTAATTTAATCTGGTTTATCCTGTGTTTAGTTGAGTGTATGAGACACTATTCCAAGTGTCGGCACACTGGAGCTGAACTGAGCTGCTGGGAGAAGATTGTGGAGTCACATCATGCAGATATTTCAAGAGGAGTTCAGTCTCCAATACAGAAACACTGCAAGCTTCTGAACTCACATACCGGCACAGATATCTACACCTTACACAAGTGTGCATGTACACTAATGTTGAAACACACACACACACTCACGTCATGCACACAAGAATAACTCTGCACAGACAGAGGACAGGTTTTACAGTGAGTGACTGTGCTCTTAGTGCAGGATTAGAGCTGACTGATGCTCAAGCAGATTACTCAGCGTTCTCAGGTCACATGACCCGAGACCTGCATGCCAGCCCGCGGCAGTGGAGCAGGTCATTAAGCGTGGCGCTCTTCAGACTTATCAGTGGTTTGTAGCCAAAGGGGCATCGATATCAGAGAAGAGGTTTGATGTCCTCCAAAGTAAGCATTAATAAATAATTCTGAAATTCTAGGTGAGTGCATTTTGCTCCTGATACTTTGGAGCACATGGGGGAAGTAAGCCTTCAGTGCTTTCTGCCAGAAAGCCCCTTCTGTCAGGAAGCCCAGGGCAGTGATGGCATAAAGGTCGGAGAAGCAAGCTTGTGAGTGGATGGTCGTTGATTCAATCCCCCTAAACCGGTTGGATACATCTGGGTAGGAAAGTGAAAGGACGCACTTGCCTCATTTAAAACCACTGAGGTGCCCTTTAGCAACGCCCTTAACCCCCAACTGCTCTGCACAGTGGCTGGCAGATCACACTGTTGTTGTGTGATCTGGTTTTAAGTGTGATCAGGGCGTTCCCGCAAAAGTTAACTTTCAGTGAACTATCGCTGAATAAATAAATGTTTAAAAAAAGAAAGAAGGCTTTCTGCCAGAAAGGCAGTGCGCCAATGTCCAGACTAGGAGAAGGCTGTGGGGTGGATGAAAGGGTTACGCACAGGACTTGAGCTTCAGCTCCCATGTGTAGCTTACTGTTGACTTATTATTTTTCTGCTTAGTTGCCTGGCTATCTTCAGTTTTTTAAAATATTTTCTTTTTTTTTTTTTTGTCAGAGTTCGATTACGTTTAGGCAACAAAATTACTTAGTTAGGTCACAATTTTGATTAAAATAGACTGTTAACCATGTTTTGAAAAGGCTTTGGGTCAGAAATGCTTTTTTCCATCAAGTGCTACTTTAGCCTTTTACTTAAAATGTGACATTTTCAATGCCTGGATGTATGCTATGGAGTATTTTTGTACTGTTGTATTGATACTTTTACTTAAGTAAAGTATCTGAATACTTCTTACACTACTTCCTCACAGTAACTGGTGCTGTGTTTAAAATGAGAAGAGCTGCAAGTGTAAAATAGCAGATGTTCAGGATTCCCCTTCCATTCTATAAATATCCAAAGCATACATATAAAACCTATGGCTAAGGTCGTTTAACCCAGAGAAAATCCATTAAAAACACCAGTTATGGTATGACTTTGAACATACATTATTGTAATGTAAAACATACGTATGTGATCTAATGTATAGTTTCATAACAGTGTCTCCTCCTACTCCCAGTCACGTTCCTCTTTTCTCCAAGCCATAAGTACCACATATACCGTCTAAAATAATCAACCATATGTTTCTGTAATTACACCATAAGCAGGGTGCCCCAGTATAATCTCCAGATTTGGGATCATAAATCCTCGGTGACTATGACCTTGTGGGTGCTAGCATTCATCATGTGGAGAGAATAAAGCTATTTTCTGCGGATTCTCAAATCAAATAAACAAATCTGGAGGACTGAAGAATGAGGTGGTTGGCTCACAGGAAGCCTGTGTGGAGGGAACTTCACAATGCTGGTGTGAGGGCGCCCTCTCCTGGCAAATAATTGAATAGATTTTTGGTGTCTAATTTTAAAAAAAGAGAGATCAGACTTGCTTCAAAATGAAGAGAAAATGTGGGAAATTAAAAAATGTATCGAAACTTTTTTTCTGTTTCTGGTATCTTACTAAAAGATACCTCAGCAGGGCTCAGACAAGCATGGTTAAAGCATAGTCTGACTAACCAATAACACCTGTTGCCAACAAGGAGTCATGTTCATGATGGTAGATTGTGTCAAGGAAACCATAGTTCACTGACCTGTATTTTCCAGTCCTGACTTGCACTCCTTTCATTCCACAGTGCTGGGCGCCTCCTACATCATTCACCAGATCATCGCCGATCATCAGCACCTGCAAGTGAAATGGCAAAGAAAAATAAAGAGGGGATGTTATAATTTAGTTTAGGAATATCTTTATTTTGCCAAGAGTGGCAACCGTTATCTCCTCCTTTGGTTCCTGGTTCCTACCTACATATCATCAGCATTTGTCAGATCCATTTCAACCTGCCGTCCCTTCTCCTCATGTTTCTTTTTCAAAAAACTTCTCAGCTATCCCTTCCCCTGACCAGGTGCTTGCTGCCACACAAGCAAGGGTTTTCACCACTAGTGTGAAAAGTGTAATTTCTGGAGTAAATACTGTAGTAAAGGTCAACACATGGCAGACAGGGTAAAAAAAAAAGAAAAAAGAACAACCCTTAATAGCCTACCCTGAGATATTTCCCTGGATTGGTTTGTAATTCAAAATATGGACACAAGCAGAACAAAGGCTTTATCAGAGTTATATTAAACTGAGATACTGAAACTGGAGTAGGAGTTTAAATGGATAGTTTGGATTATTTGAAGTAGCAGCAGCAGCAAAACGTACAACCCCAACACCAAAAAAGGTGGGTTGCTGTGTAAAACATAAATAATTACAGAATGCACGGATTTGCTACAATTTGCCGACCTATAGTCAATTGAATACAGTACAAATACAAGACATTTAATGTTCAAACTGATCAATTTTATTGTTTTTTGCAAATACAAACTCATTCTGAATTTGATGGCTGCAGCTCATTCTGAAAAGTTGAGACAGGCGCATGTGTACCACACCTTTCATTTTAACAACAGTCAGTAAGCATTTGGGAACTGGGAATTGTTCTTGGTTGATATACGACTGCAGTTGCTCAACAGTCTAGCGTCTCTGGCATCATATTGTACGCTTCATAATGGACAACACATTTTCAATGAGAAACATGTCTGGACTGCAGGCACACCGGTCTACTAGCTGAACTCTTTAATACCAAGCCACACTGTTGTAACATGTGCAGAATGTGTCTTGGCATCATCTCACTGAAATAAGCAGTAATCCCTAAAAAAAA
>JAJHUR010010853.1:12934-57390 GCA_027495735.1 Lutjanus campechanus | reverse complement strand
TTTTTTTTTTTTTTTTTTTTTATCAGGAGAGCTTCAAGCTGCCAGAGCACTGCTTGTCCAAATGAAATACTATGCAAACATTGAGGAGAAAGTGAAGGAAAAACTCGCTGAATTCATGTGATTTCTTCTCCTATTGAGTGTCACTTTAACTCATATTTTTAGCTACTTTTAAAAAGTTTTGTACAGAAGCGCACAAATTATTGCACATTTGTCTTGGGATTATGTTAATGAATTGTTCAAGTTGAATAATAAAACTTTACTTGTAATGCATAATACACAACTGAATTAATTGTGATTTGCACTTAATCTGCTACTTTTTGATTACAAGCTGTATAGATAGGAGGGTGTAATTGGATGCATACTGTATGCCACTTGAATTCCACTAATTTCACAAGCGTAATCACATCTACTTGCACCTAATGCATCATTAAATATGACAGAGATCTATAATAGGCTCTGATTAAAATGCTGCTCGAAGTGTTTATATGATTATCCTGCCTATCAGTTCAGCATTTGTCATGTGGGACTCAGACAGACACGCGACTCTCATTCAGTTCCTTGGGTTACCTTTAGGTGGAGACATAACACCTTGACAACCGTCATGCAGAAGAGGACAGTACATGTTGTACAAACTGGATGTGAGACCACAAGGAAGTCCTTTATTGAGTTAGACAGCCTATTGAATTATTTATGCTGGCTTCATATATAGCATTAATGCTATGATAATCAGGAAGGCCCCACTGAATGATGATTACTTAATGAGCCAAAGATCTGTGATCTGTGTAATCTCTAGCTCATAAATTGATGTACATTGACCCTGTACACCTATGCCCGCAGCACACTGATAGGTGCACAGAGTGTAAATTCATCCATTTCCCTCATTTCATTTTTCTGTTTTTTTTTAACACCATCGAGAAAAATGTCATAATCTGTAATTACTGTGCAAATTGGAGCTCCAGTCACATCAAAGCTTTTGATCCGAGAAACTGATACAGGTGTAATCACGCTGAAATATGGGGGGTGTCACTTAATCTGATAGCAGAAATTGAGCCATCATATCACATCATATGAAGAATGTTATTTGAGACACAGAAGCATCACAACATAAACCATTTTGTGTGTACTTGTGGTTTCACTGTGTCTTTGTGCCCCACAGCCCACTGGAACATCCCACTGTAACGCATCCTGACTCGTTGTTTATTAAGTCTGGAACAACAATGTCATGTGTCTGAAGCCGTTTCGGTTTTTCACCATGGAGAAGCAGTTTCCTTAATACACATGGATAGACAGTGAATTAAACAGGGTTTCTCCCACCACAAGGAGACTAACAGGCCTATTTATTATTCATGTCGTAATCGGAAGGCATCTACGGCGCCTTTAAATTAATGAGAAAATGTGATCGACCAACACTGAGGTGACTGCTGTCTCCCAGAACTCTTTGAAATTGAGTTTGAAAGAGACGAAGGGGAAAAAAACTCACCACAGCCTGGCTGTGAAATTGACTTGGATGGGAAAGCTTGGCAAAATGGACTAGCTACATGGGACCACCATGCAGACTCTGGAATGAGTGAGGTCAGCATCAGGCACACTACACAATTTACCGCTGCTTTTGGAGTGTTTACTTAGATTTACTGGTCATGGTTCACTGGGTCAATTCGAATATTCTGAACAAGTCTCCATGACCCAGAAAATGGAATTAAGCTTAGTTATGTCATTACTGCAGTAGCTTGACATTGTGCATGTGAAATAAGCTCATCCAATTTCTTGTTGAGAGTTAGATGAGATGATTGATACCACTCCCATATTTGTCTGCTAAATATGAGACAGCAGCTGGTTAGCACAGCTTCCTATAAATACTGAAAACATGGGGAAACAGCTAGATTGTTTCGTTACGTTAGAATGAGCTGGGTGCGGGTTCTCTTCCTTCAAGGCTGCCATGTTGCATCACCATGTTCTACAGTAGTCCAGAGCGGACACACCAAATGTTTGCTCTAGATGCAGGCTTTTGTGTTTTGCAGGAGTTTTGCAGCCACCATAGGTTCTCCTACACACTTGGAAGAGGAGAGTGAGCTGAGTTGTTTGCAATCTGCAAGCTCACTGCTAGATGCCACTATTTCCTAAACACCGATCCTTTAATGTATTTATGTATTCTGTCGTTAGCTTTCTATACAGTAGTCATCATTAGTGGCGGAGTCCGCCATCCCCACCCTGGGTTCAAAATGCCTGCATAGCTACAATGTGGCTGCAGAGTTAAAGCGCACTTGCCGTTACCATGGTAACCACAGGTCGTTTAAATCTTATCTAGCCCATTATCTGTACAACAGCCAAAGTGTGAAACAACAATTTGTTTTACAGGGTTTTGTACTGGACTTTTTCTTTCTTGTTAACTTATGTTACTTTCTAACTGAACCAAGCTGGCTGTGCCCCTTTTTCCCCAGTGTTTCCAATGCTATTCAATGCTAAGCTAACCAGCTACCTGCTAGCTTCACATTTAGTGGACAGATAAGAGAGTGATATCAATCTTCTTGCCTGACTCAGCAAGAAAGTCAGTAAGTGCATTTCCCGAAATTTCAACTATTCCTTTAACAGAGTGAAGCAGTAATGAGACTGCCTACATGCCTTAACATCTAAATATTTTATTTCATTGGTTTTGAATTGTGTAATAGGTGGGGCTTATTGTGTGTTTCAGTTTTCATACCTTCCTTCAATCCTTATTTTGTATTACAGATGGTTTTTTTGCAGCCCATAGTGACACCTGTGAAAAATCGTTTCACTTATTTCAGGCATACTGGGCAAATCTTGCAACTTGAAAAATCACCGGAGAACAATTTTACCGATTCAAGTGTCTAAATAAGCCACAAACAACATGACTAATAGCGCTTGTTACGAGGTAATACAAGGCGAAAGGCCTGTGTATTTAGAAACATTTAGCATGTTTGTGTTTGTGGTTTTTTCTTTCTTGATGACTTCTGTTACCTTTGAACGGTACCAAACTGAGTCCCCTTTTTTCCACCCTTTAGGCTAAACAAAGCTAAGCTAGCCAGCTGCTGGCTGTAGTAACCAGATATGAAAGTGGTATCAATCCTCTTGTCTAACTCGTGGCAAGAAAGTGAATAAGCGCAGTTCCCAAAATTTCAAGCTGTTCCTTTAACACAGTGGAAGTAATAATGAAACTGTCAACATGCATTAATACATAAATATTTCCTTTCATTGGATTTGAATTGTGTAATAGATGGGGCTTATTTTGCATTTACTGTCGAGATTCCTCCCTTTGTATTATAGATGTTGTTTTCTTGCAACCCAAATTGGCACCTGTGAAAAATCAAATTATTTTCAAGGCACATTGGGCAAATGTTGCAACTTGAATAATCACTGGAGAACAATTTTACCTGGATTAAGGTGCCTAAATAAGCCTCTAACAACGTGACTAATAGCGCATGTCATAATTGCAGTATTAATCATCTCCATATGGCCTTAACATAAATATCATAATAAGATTAATGTGTTCTTGTGACCCATGTCTTAATCATAATGTTCTCTTAATCACATTAAGACTGAAATGTTGTGGGGCCACAGCAACACAATTTGCAGCACAGAAACCTAATGGGGAAATTATAGACTATTTGGATTGTAATGATAGAATACAAACACAATGTAAACTTAAACTATGGATACAAGCAGTAGCCAAAGAAAGGTCTGATTGACGAAGGTCTAAACCAGCGGAGGATGACTCACTGGAGCTGAGCAGCAGTCTTTATGATCCTCGCCCCTCCGCTCAGCCGCTGTGTGAGTCAGCCGTTGAGTGTCAGTCCCATCATCCCACAGACACCTCAAACCTGCTGTGTGTACTCGTGTCTCACCAGGTAGTAATGCCATTATAATCTACAACTATTAGGCTTTTCTTCCCACCCCTTAATCCGTGTTTTTATGTTTTTTGCCTCATCTCTTTACCAAACCGTGTCTTTGCCTCCCCGTACAGCTCCTGAACTATAGCCTACTTTGAAACCTGTTCCTCTACAAATGTGATTTTTTTTTGACACCTGCCTTTCCGTTTTTAGTTTTGAATGTGCGTGTTTTGATACAGTTTTCATTTGAATCCACTCATGCAACTTCCTGACACTGTTTAGACTTTCTTCTGCACAGGAAAAGATAAAGAACAAGTCGTAATTTGCACTGATTGTGACAGCAACACAACACCTGGCATTTCCCATGTCTGCTAATGTGATATTATATAAGAAATGTATTGGAAAATAGAAACTGGCAGCATAAAAGAAGATCGTCTCCATTTTCTGCTTATTGTCACATCTTACCTTCACCTTTAATACGAAATCAGTTAATTAAAACTATGAATGTGCTATCTCAAGCACGCCAGATTGCTATGTTGCTCTCCTCATTGAATGTAATTATGAGTTAAATCAGAACACACTTCGACAATAACCGCCTTTCTTCTCGGCTAGATGTTTGCGGGGATAATTCCCAGAGGTGTGAGCCTCGCTGCAGCGGGCGAGCCGCTCCTCTAAGCTTTTGATATCGGCCCTGCTGAGAGATTTCTGGGGGAATCTCTTCTCTTCACAGCGATATGAGGCAAAAGGCCTACGCATTTAGACACAGCATGTTTGTGTGTTTGTGCATATGTGGTTGTATGTGTTTGTGCAGAGCTGCCATATCTTCAAATCCCTTTGACTTCTCAGAATGGGTACTTGGCCCACCAAAAAGCAGTTGTCAAGTAATCCCCTTATCAACTGCCCTTGCGTGAACCTCTTCTCACATGGTCTCCTCCAAATGATATTGGATTTGATCTGGTACGTTGCACCAATAAAATACATTTGCTTTTGTGTAGCAATTATGTCCCTTCATGTTTACTGTATATTCCAGGATTTACAGAAGATGGCTGTTTTTTTAGTTATCTCTTTTCATAATTAAAATCAGTCAGATTTTGAAAGTGTACCGGTGGTGAATAGTGGGTTTGTCTTCAACAACTAGTAACAACTAGTTACACATTGTTATAATATATAACTATAACCAAATATTGTAGATGTACATGTCTTCAGGCCGAGACTCTTATCAAATGAAGTTTGGGGCAGGTTGCACAATGTTTGATCAAGGTACAACAACTTCCTGTTTCATGGCAGAACATTAAAATTCGCCATGTCGCTATGGTAGGAGCATTTCACTAAAACTTGCAGTCTTCACAAGAACGCATAATCAAGGCTTTAAGGCTTTACTGACCAGATTTTAGCAGGACTGGGTCAACCTGCTAGGTGGAGCACATCAAAGTATAAAACGGTGTATGGACTATGAAACCTACCGATTTTCATGCATCTAGGTGAAACGTTTCGCTGGTGCCACTGTTCATGGTTGAGCCGTTTTGCCATGCCCATGGGCTTGACCCATTTCAGACAAAAGATTTCACCACAACTGATGTGTGTGCCAAGTTTCATGAGTTTTTGAGCAGGTTTAAACCCTCAAAAATGTGATTCAGGTGGTGTATTATTCTGTGGCATGTATTCATAATAACGAGGTTACTAATGTGACTCATCTTTCTGGACTTTTAAGGGTGGAAAGGTCTTCAAACAAACCCAACTTTCAATTCCAGTGCTCCAGGAAACTTATTTTGAACTGAGCAAGGTCTTGCTATTACATATTTTACAGCTGCAATTCTTTCACCTGGTGGCTATGAAAGAATAGGAGACCCAGTGAAGGCAAATTAATATGTTGTTTGCATCTACAAAGTTATATAGTCGGATAAAAACAAATATCAAATATCTGAAATGTTTACAACAGTTCTGAGGAGCATAGTCTCAAAAGAGAGAGAGGGGTCCAGTTTTAATTAAACATCTGTGAAGCAGCAGGCTGCGGGTGGATCTGCAAGTTTAGAGGATTTTTTTTTTGGCGCTCGGCTGTCCCATTGAAACACCAGGAGATATTGCTTCAAAAGGCTCCTTTGTGGTTCTTGAGTTTGGAAAGGCTTTGAAGGGGAAGAACCGGGGGTTTTAAACAAGGTGTATGCGTGTGGAAACACAGATCAGCCATTCACTTTCAGCTGAGTTGAGTGCAAACCACTCGCCTCTGGTGAGATTGCTCTCCTCACCTTATCTCCTCTGCTATGCTGCAGATACTCGCCGCCGCCTATCTCACAGCAATCACATTGTCCACGGTTCAGATCTGGCCTGTTTGTTTCTCATCTCATCTGAATACCTTGCAACAGCATTGAAACACTGGATTCCACTCTGATGTTGTGGCTCTCACAGGCACTGCACTTCTCAGTGCATCTTCTTGTCTGTCTGAGTAGTAATCTATCCATCAACACCAAGTGCACGCTGTAACTCAGACAGAAGTATGAGAGTGATACTTCTTGGAGTGCTGCTCCTATATTGTGAAATCTTTCCATGTGTTATATAGATGTCTATCTGTGTTGTTTCCTCGTGCATTAATGTGTTTTGTTTTATCTTTCAGCATATTTATTAACAATTAATCTTATATCTTTACTATTTTGGAGCATTATTCTTTATATGTTTTACTAATTATTATAATTATTTACATTTCTACAGGTTTAGGACATGTTCACACCAACTTTGGTCAAATCCTTGAGTGTTAACTATCTTGGTGTGGGGCGTTTGGATTGGTATGAACGGCAGACTTGTACTCCTGGTGCGGATTATACAATCGTGATCTGGTCTGCCTCGAAGGGGTGGTCACCACTTGACCGCTGTGTGAACCCCATTCAAACCAATCACAGAAGTGTACCATTATATGTGTCATTTCATTGGTTCAAAAACTTTTTCTCATCCTGACTTGTGAATTAGTAGCATTTGCCACTATTTGTCCCATGCCATTTGTCGACTGGCATGGGACAAACCAGGATTCTTGAGACTTTGAGTTTCCACTACCATCATCATGAATCTTTGTGGTTTGAAGTTTATTTTCTCTCCTGCATCTCTGTTTGAACTTTCAACTATCTCCTTTATTTTACTGTCTCATGTTTGCTTTCAGCTGTACAGGAGTTAAGTTACTGCCACTGAAAACTCAATAAACAACAAAACAACAGTGAACTTTAGGGTGAAGAATTTACAGGAAATGAAACATCCACAGTTTACAGCCACTTGAATCAGGACAAGGGTGTCATGTATGGGTTTAAAATTTCTGCACAATTTGAGTTTTGCCTTTGAACGTGAACCGGACAACAATGTATCATCTTGATCTATGAACCTGAACTTTAACCTGCACTAACCCATATGAAAGGTGTTTCACCAATGAAGATGGATTGAAACAGATTAGCTAACTGGCTCAATGCTGCTATAGGGGAAAAACACTCTGCCTTGTTTGAATTTCTTTAAACCAATCACAAATCTCTTGAGAGGAGCTAAGCCCAGGATGCAGCAATTTGGTGCTGCTGCAATACAGTGTCAAGGAGGAACTTGTTTGATGGAACATTAGCACGTTGGGAGGCGAGCTCTGCATTACAATGGGTACATTAAGAAAAGGTAACAGCTGTTACCTTGTTTACCTTCGTATTTTTTTGTCCGAGGCGCTAATTTGCCATTTTCAGCAAATAGTATGCAACTAGGAGATTGTTTTTGGCTCCCAGAGATTTTGAAAATGTAGATAGCAGATTCCTCCACCATCTCCTGACAAAATATCTGTCTCTGTAGCTGTGAAATGTTACACTATGTTAACCAACTGGTCCCTAACTTTGCTGGCTGCTGATTGGTGCTGTAGGTGGCATACATTGGGTTTTGTAGAGCTTTTCTGCTCAAACTAGCTACCTGCTTTGACTGAAAATTACTGAAATTGCAGGCTCTAAAACAAAAACAATGAGCTGAAAGACACTAAAACGCTGCGACATGTTGAATATTTTCTGCAGATTTACCACTATGATTATCCTCTTTCACATACATGTAACTGATTGATCTGTTGCTATCTTCAGAATATTACTTCATGGAACTTGTGTGGAAAAAGGAGCCTTGAGATGATTTTGATTTTGCCTCAAATACAAAACGTCCTTCCTTGCCTGGATAAATGCACCAGCAGGCAATAATGTGGTTTCCATGTGTGAAAATGGCTCTTCACATCACAGATCTCTCACTGTCGCGTCTTTGTAAAATTGAATTGAAGCACAAACACTTGTTACAAACAGCCCAACGTCTTAGAGATTGTAAGCAGTATCGGGGATGCTTAGTAAGCTCACCAGTTGGCGTGAATGCTAATGTGCAATCCTCAAGCAAGAGACATCACACACCGTGCCTCGACTTTACTGCAGGTGGGCCAGACAGGATTCATTTCTGAAGGAAGGCAAGATTGCATTGTGGTGCCGGCACAAACCCATTGTGAGCTCTGAAAACAAAATTCTATCATTGAGTTTTATTACTATGCAGGAATTCAGCCAAATCCCTGCACCTGTGGCTGTATATTGCCTTGACTGAATATTGTCCGCGAGCCTCACCATGTCCTCCTGCATTTTCATACGGGGGGAAGAAGAATTTGCAGTCACCAGCGCACATTAATTTGTGAGGCCTTGCTTTTCAAGCAAACAAAAGAAGCAACAGTCCCCTCTCCGCTTGTGCTGCTGATATCTCACATAATGATGACTCTCATTACTCCATGCATCCTACCAAGTTCAACAACAATCTAACCTTTTTCTACTGCAGCTGTTTCTATGACAACGCGAGCCCCTGCTGCAACTTTGAAGCGTGATAAACACAAAAGCCAGAAAATGGATTTGATTGATCTCGCTTCTCTCCACGGGACTGATATCAAGACTGATAGCGGTGTTTAGGCTAACAGGCAAAGATCAAAAGGTGATAATGTTTTTTGCTCCACTTACAAATTTGCCGCAGTTGAATATTTCTAAGCGTGTTAGAATTATGACTGGATTGCTTAAGGACTGGATTGCTCATACTGACTTCCTTCTAATATCCAGGTGAATCTCTTTCTAATGATGCAGATGTGTCTCTCCATGATATGAAAACAGCTGCATTATTGCCTGCAGCAGGTATTGGATCACTGTGTTATATGAGGCTCCGGTCGCAAAGAAGAAAACATTGGGCTTTTCTCTGCCTTGCTTTCCTTATTGCATCTGACAGGACATTGACCACATAACTCAATCCTGTCACTGGCTCAAATTGAGGCCTCTGAGAAAATGTGGCGCTGTTGACCCTTGGGCTTCACTCAGTGTCTCTTCAGCTAAAAAAAAAAAAAAAACACCCAAGAGGATGTTGTCCACCTCACCGCTGCCTCAGCTCACAAAGTAATAGGATTGCTGCCGTAATCCAGATTCTGACAAAATAAGCAACATGTGATGATGCGTGGCACGATGATGATGCACCAGCCTCAGTTTAAGTCTCTTGCCAATCACTAGAGTGGAGTGAAATTAATCACTCTCATGGCTGTCAGTTGGCGTCAGCCAGGAGACATTTATCTTTGAACCCATGTCAGTAATTTGGCAATAACGGTTCCTTTGATTAATTCACTGCCTGAATCTGTGCCAGGAGAGCAGGAGTTCAGAGACAGTGACAGATTGATGATGCTTGTATGCTGTAATTCCATGGCCCTCACTCTTTACAGTGATTAGGCTCATGTAAAAAAGACAATATAGATAATGGCATACTGCTAAATGTGATGATATATGAATAATTGTTTGAAGGCGGACCTGTCTTCTAAGGCAGTGGTTCTCAACCTCTCCAAGTTGTGACCCCCAAGAAAAATCAGGTTGGTGTTTGCGACCTCCCACGCCCCACCTGCCTGAGACTGTTCAAGAATTACTGTATAGGACATGAAAGAAACTCACACTATATTACGGTTACAGGCGATGTAAAAACGCCTGTAGCAGTGTGATGATGAATATAAAAACCATTCCCTAGTCAAAAAATATAGCCCTCATTTCCTCATGCTGGACTGAGTTGTTTGTTAATTTTGCTTTTTTTAAGTTAGAAAAAGCAAATGTTAGTTTGCTGTGTTTGTGTCTGTTCAGAACACAGTGGTATATGTTGGTAATTGTCATTTTTGTGCTGGTTTGTAGTTTTAACCACTAACATTTCTTGAGGCCAGCTGTATTCTTCAGTGCGTGTCCCTCATGTTGGATGTCTTTAAGGGACTGATGTTGCTGAGAGCTGCTTCCTGGCTCTCCCTCCTTGTGGCTTGCAAACAATAAAATGTTCCTTTTTATTTTATTCTCCAATCCACCTCATGACCTCCAGAAATGATGTCACAACCCCCTTGGGAGTTGGGAGCCACTATTCTAAAATGCATTGTCAGCATTAGCTGGAATGTTTGCCGTTTCCACTGTATTGTCTGGAAGTTCACAAGCCAAGTCACAGCACTGAGGAAAAATTGAGAAAAACTTCTGTCTCTGGTCTTCCACGTTGTTTATCAGCCAATAACTATACCTTTCTGATGTTTGGTGCTGAGCAGGTTGCATCCACTGGATTTTTGGAGCTTTTTTGCTGAAATCAGCTTCCCGCTTTGGCTGAAAATGATGAGACCGTGAAGAAAAACTGTGAAAATTGCAGGCTATAAAGCAGAAACGGTGAGCTGAAAGACACTAAAATGCCCCATAGAACTGAAGTGCACAACAGATTCAGTTGGTAGTTCCTGTGGGTCTGTCACCACAAGCACTCCCTTTCACATACACATAATTTACCCTTTCTAAGTCCTGCCCCTTTTGGAAACTTGGTCAACTTTCTCCTTTAAAAGCGACATGTAACAATATATATGGTTAAGCTCTATTAAGTGGCTGATAACTACTAACAAATGATCTGGCTAATCTACATGAATTGTGAGTTATTCAGTAAGCTAGCTAACTAGCTTGCCATTCTACATAAATAATTTTCCAGCTAGTTACATCAGTAACTGGGTTACATCAGTAACTAGCTAGCTAATGGTTAATTAGCAATCAGATCTACATCAACCATTAGGTAGCTAGTTAGCTTGCATTTTGCTAACATTGGCATTGGCACTGGCATTGACATTAACTTAAGATCTGACTATATGTTGTTTTTACAGCAGCATGATCTCAGCAACATCTGTAACTATCTTTCAAATTTTTGTTTTCTTACACAGAACTTGTGTAGAAAAAGAGCCTTGAAATGATTTTGGTTTTGCTTAATGTACAAAATGTCATTTCATTTTGTAATAAGGCAATAACAGCTCCTTTGATTAATTCACTGCCTGAATCTGTGCCAGAAGATCAGGAGTTCAGAGGTAGATTGATGATGCTTGTATGCTGTAATTCCATGGCCCTCACTTTTTACAGTGATTAGGCTCATGCAAAAAAAGACAATACAGATACTGGCGTGCTGCTAAATGTGATGATATATGAATCATTGTTTGAGTGCAGACCCATCTTCTTTAAGGTGCGTTGTCAGCATTAGTGTGGCTGTTTGCTGTATCCACTGTGCTGTCAGGAAGTTGCAGCTGATTTCAGGCTAGTTACGGAGTAGCACTGAGGGATTGTTTGCCTGCGCTCGCTCACTGTGTCCTCAGATCATCTTCAGTCATGCTGCTTAAGCAAAACTGTTGACACATCTCAAGCTAACAAAGTTCATGCATCCGGAAAAATTCAGCCAGAAAGAGAGGACGTCATAATATTTTTTGTCAAACCTGCAGCAGAAAAAGCTCATTCAGCAGGTGTCGTCCCACATATTGCCACCTCCCTCTTGATTTGTTTTTTTTTTGGACAAACTTGATGTTTACTTCAAGGCCTCTCGAGGGGTTTGCCTGTGAGGTAAACAACATGCTTAGGATATCTTATTCTTTTTCATTTGACAGCCCAGAATCCAATCCTGCTTTCCTTGGTATTGTCTTTTGCACAGATTTCTTACGAAACACCTTTCCACTATGCTAAATGGAAATTAATGACTGTTATCTTCCACACAATTGAATCCATTAGTGGGAAACATTCGAATCTTAATTTAAGAATCACTGGTGTTATTATTTTAATTCAACCATATGTCAAGATGAAAAATTGCCATCATTACTACGTTTAATTGGATTTCTGAATTTAAAAATTTGTTTTGTGCCCGTCTACCTTAGTCGCAATCTCCTTCCAAAATAAATAGAAAAAAAATAAATAAAAACAAACCCTCTTCAGGCCACTTGTCAAAATTAATAATGTAATAACCTCAATGTTTGCAAACTGTCTTATATAATTGGTCTCAAAGAGCACTGTGGTAGGGTTGTTTTGGAACTGGACACCCACATACTGTTGAATGGAAGTCATGCTGCAAAAAATGAATAAAATAAAGCTGATCGTTACAAATAATGTAGCCAACTATCCCTGACTTGTTTGTCAGTGTGTTTCCACTGGGTCCATTGTGAGATCATAGCAACATTTTTGACAGTGTAGGTCATGGGATATATATACTTTTTCCCTGGCAGACAGTCTCAGAGAGAGTGGCTAATCAGAGTTTCCCCACCTCTGTATGGATCTTTTCCCATCTCTCTTCCTCCTCCTGCAGTCCTCCCTCCACCAGAACATCTCAATAAAATGTGCTCATTTCTTTTATCTTACCTGTTCATTTACTGCCTGCCTGTTTCGACAAATATCATCTTCTACCTGTCCATCGATTATATGAACTCACACTGCGGGTTTGATTAGTGTGACTCCATCTGCTTTCTCTGCCTGACAAATACTTGCCAGCTGATAGGGGAAATATTTTGAAGTCTTGAAGCCATGTAGTGTGCGTGGGTGTTATATTCCACTCTATATTTCATTTAACTGCGGGTCTCTGACGGTAGCCATGGAAACGTAGCTGCACCGTGACCCCTCCCATGGTAATACCTTATTAAAGAGAAATTTTGTAATTTAATGTAATGGAATAGCTGTAATTGGATTAGTATACTATTACAGCCATTACACTTATCTTCACAGCCCTCCCTGAAATCTCTTAAATGTTCCACTCACTGATGTACTTTCTAACACTGGTTAGTCCCCTGGCAGAGCAAATGCAAGTGCTCCAGCAAGCATATCATTCGCACATTCTTGAATAGATATGCAATAGCCATTAAAATCGCTGATAGTGGCCCGTTATACATTACTGCTCTGAAGAGAGAACACTTTATAAAAAAGGAATTACGTAAAAGGTTTTATTTCCAGAGCAGTGACTTTTGGAAAATATATAAAGAGTTCTGAATGGCTGCAAGGCTGCCACCTGCTTCTTCATCTCTGGCATGTCCCCTCCACTGATTCCAGCTGCCTGCTGGAGGAATTAAGGAGGAGATTTGGAGAGCCTGGGCAGATGTAACAGCTGAGTTGACATTAGCCTGCGTGGGACAACATGCTGTTCAGATAGAGAGAAATGCTCTGCACTGGTAACTGGGAGGCTTAAGGATGTTGCCTGCTTCATTATGTCCCAGACAAGCTTTCTGACTTGCTAGCCAAAGTGTATTTTCTGCCCACTGCCCACGCATATTCTAAGGGATTGAGATAGAGGGTCGGTTTGTCCAGGTGTGAAAACGTGCTAGACCTGCAATTTTTGACTACCTGGGTTGACCCCAGGAAAACCAGCTGTCAGTTTAGCGGCACCTAACAGGAATTCTAATAAAATGAAGCTTTGGTAACTTGGCATGTGGAGAAAACTTTTCCTCAAATGTCAAACAAAGGTTGTTTGGGTACCTTGTCGAAATTTGGAAATGAATAATAGGTACAATATGTTACCCAAGTTAGAAGTAAGCTACAAAGTCAACATGGTGACATTTAATCAACTATTTAATACTCGTTGGCAGGTCTCAGGGCTATGCTTTGTGTTAAGGGTATGACTGACATATACTGTCTATCAGGATGAGGATTTTCTGTCCAAGTGGATTGGCTGTTCTGTCTTTATTCATTGCGGCACCAGGAGACCCTGCTCTGGAAAATACGCTCAGCAGGTCTTATGATAAGGAATAGAATGACCTGACACTCCATATACACCCTTTTAGCACCAACGTCATGATTATGTGACAGTGTTAGCCGGAAGGAAAATCTGGAGGCAAACCAGAATTACCTCAGAGGAAACACATAACCAAGTGAAAATGTCATTTTGCTGTAGATGCCAGAATTGATGTAGTAATGGCTCATAATTTAAGTTTTATCACTTAGCAGCTGCCTCTGCCGCTCAAAAAACCTGAACTATTTACCGAACTAAGATGAGCTTAAATTGCCTTGTTAACACACCTTAGTCGGCATTTCAACTCTTAGAACAATCACCAACTCTGGTTTAGTCAAAATAAATCCTTAATTTACCATTAGATGTGAAAATAATCTGGCTCTACAGGCTGTTTGTCTTTCAGACCCTGTTTGGTGTCACTGAGTGTGCCGCAGAGCGGCACCTGTCACTCATGCACACCGCTAAATCAACAAAATAAAATGACAAAAATCACCTCCAAAAAACGGACTCAGCCAATCACTGATACATTTGTCCAATTACCCACCTTTGTGGCAATTATAGAAAGATTGTCCATCCATTGAGTGAGCATGTAAAGGCCAGCAAGTCTAGTCCCACTGGTTAAAGATAACCTATGCAAGTAACAAGAGTGAGTGACTGTATTCAGAAGAGATCATATTTTCTTCAGCTGTTATCAAACAAGTTGATAAAACCTGCTAGCTAGTATTAGCTAACGAGTTTAGGGCATTGTTTTGCCTCCACCAAGGCTCTGCCCACAAAAAATGTCACAATATTTACCAACAGAAAAGGGGTCTATATTGCAAGATTTTTTTTCTCCATGTGTATGAATTTACACGTTTTCATTGGCTGTTGGACTCTGCCAGGACTACCTCTAGTCTCTGATCCTGTTTGTGATATTCATAGACAAGATCTCAAGAAAGTGCCGAGTTAAAGAGAGCGAGGGAATCTCAGAATTGCATCTTTGCTTTTTGCAGATGATGTGGCTGTGTTGGCTTGCTAAGACCGTGATCTTCAACACGCACTAGGATGGTTTTCAGCCAAGTTTTAGGTGGCCAAAATGAAAGTCAGCAACCCCATGTCTGGGGCCATGGTTATCTGCCAAAAACATTGCATTGTTCCCTCTGGGTTGGGAATGAGTTGCTGCCCCAAATGAGCTTAAGTGTCCTGGGGTCTTGTGATGGTAAAATGGAGTGTGAGATTGATTGGTGAATTGGTGCTTCAGCAGTAATGTGGGCATTGTATTGGATCGTTGTGGTGAAGACCTGAGTGGAAAAGCAAAGCTTTTGATTTACCAGTTGATCTACATTCAAGCCTTCACCTTTGGTCATGAGTTTTTGGTAGTGACCGAAAGAATGAGATCCTGAACACGAGCTGCCAAAAAGAGTTTCCATCCATATGGTGGCTGGCCTCAACCTTAGACTTAGATTGAGGAGTTCTGACATCCGTAGGGAGCTCGGAGGAGAACTATTGCTCCTTCGCGTAAAAAGGAGCCAGCTGAGGTGGTTCGGGCATCTGATTAGGATGCCTCCCGGGAGCCTCCCTTTGGAGGTTTTCCGAGCATGTCCAACTGGGAGAAGACCTCAGGGTAGCCCCAGAACTCGCTGGAGGGATTATACATCTCATCTGGCCTGGCAACGCTTCAGGATCCCCCAGGAGGACCTGGAAAGCGTTGTTGCGGAGCGGGACATCTGGAATACCCTGCTTAGCCTGCTGCCGCCGTGACACTGTGAATTACTACAAATGCCAGAGCAAGTTATTAATTCCACCTCCAAGTTGCCCAGGTTGAAGTATGCATATGAGGATACTGAACATCCTCATTCTCTCTTAACTTTATTTCTCTTTTCCCAACTATAACAGATCTGCTAATTTCCTATACTTTTGCGACCATGCAAGGGCAAGTTGTAGTGCACAAAGTTTGCCAGTATATCTGAACAGAAAAATTAAATATTCATCAAGGTTAAGGGGCCTTATGTCTCAATGTGAGAATGCAAGAGAATTAAATTTGTTCCACTTTATGGACTCAAAATGTTTGCTCCCTGCTATATTACAGCTCTTCTGGGACTGTGAACAAAATGACGGAAGTGCCCCACCTACGCTCTATTAAAATTTAAATGATCAAACATATCTTTATTAATTTCATCCCAATGGACTTTCACATGTATAGAAAGCACATAAATTAGCATTTTCTCACTGCAAGTGCTCAGAGACCCTGAATTTTATTGCACAATTACACACATTCACTTAAACCACATAATTGCCTTTATTTAGATTTTACATTCTGTAATAACTAACATAATAGAGTGCAGTAGATGCACAGGGACTCAGACATTTCTAATAGCCTGACTAATGGCGGGCCAGCAGATTTACAAGACTCCTGTTCATATTTTTGTTTTTAAAAGTGGAGCCACAAGAGGTTTTGATATAAGATCTACAGACACTATTAAATTTTAACATTTCCTCGCACACACAGATTGATGCACTCTCTGGCAAAGAGCAGCATCTGTAACAAACTATTTCCATCTGTGCTTGCAACTGGGGTTATTGACACAGTTGTGGGTTGATAGAGCTTTGAGTGGCTTCCTTACTGTAAAAAAAAATCATACAGGAATTTTGTGTAACCAACTAATCTTTTCTCATTAATATAAGTGTACACATTTTATTTATTCAAACTAATTCATGAATTTAAGATTTCTAGCATTCATTCTCAGATAACTTATAAACATGAGTTCTAACTTGAACTTGAACTAACTGATTTGAAATGATGAGTTAAATGAGTGTACTGTACAGAAGTCAGTCAACTCATTAACTTAAGTTTCTAAAGAAACATGATCAGCATATTAGCAGACTTCCTAGCACTGTTGTTGAAGACAACATACATGATGAAAATGCCTCTAAACTACAGCAGGAGAGATTTGGAAAAGATGTGTACATCATGACATCAGATGAACAGTACTAAGAGAAACCTAACTGATGTTTTCCAAGTTATTATAATCTGCAGAAGTAGACTGTCCTCACTGCAGCAGAAAGCTGAGTGAGACTCATTGAAAACATTATATTGCTAATAGTTATCATTATAGTAATGAGATATCTTTCAGTGAATTAAGTCTTAAGTGAGTTTAACAACTCACTGGGAGCAGTTTCAAATATCATCTTTGAGCATTTGTGAATACACAAGCAATATACGAACAAAGCACATACCCTTACTTGTATGTATTCTGTTTTATTATCTATTTTTGCCATTTTGTCCCTGTGTATATTTGATAGTTTACTGTATATATACTTGTTATATTTTTTATATTATCTCTTCTAATTGCACTATACTATATATCTCTTCTATTCTTGTAAGGAGCACCTGTACTGTGAACAATCATTCCTCTGGGATCAATTATTATACTGTAAAATAAACTCAACTTGTTTTTCAAATCCAGTCAAATTCAAATTTTAGGGCAGCCAGGATGCTAACTTTTTTAAATTTAAAACTATTTTTTACAGTGAAAACATGAGTTTCAATAGAACTTAAAGGTGCATCTAGTACTTGATGACTTAAGTCTACCCCTGGAGACGAGCAGTAGGAATCACTGACAAATCTCTGCAACACAACCCATCCTAAACCCATCTCCAACCCTGTAGGGGCTGTCGACCAGAATAGACAAACAATTAAGTCATATTTTCCCATTAGAGATAACATGAGCCAGGTAATTAAAGCTGAGGTCCCACAGAATCTTCATCACATGAAGATTTAATAATTATCCCCATGACAATTACATTAATAGCTAATATAAATAGTGCTTTGTCATTGATAGTTTTGCCTTGAGATGAATAAACCTCAGTGTTTCGAAATGTCAGTGGACTTTTGGGAATATAAAGTTTTTGCTTTAGAACAGAGTATGAGGCAGGAAATGAGTTTTTAAAGCATAACCCTATCAACCCTCTGCAGATATATTATGGTCGTTTTGTGCTATGGGGCAGTAAAAACCATACTTATTGCCCCCTTAAAGGGATAGCTGGGATCTCTAATGAGTCAGTCTGTTTTGTCGCGAGCTGGAAATCCTTTCTGTCCACCCAAAAATCTCATTGTCACTGGCTGAGATGAGGCACATAAGCTGAGTTGAAGGGGAGACCAGGGATGGTAGTAACACTTTTTGTTTGAGCATCAGTAACTCAGCGGTTGTTGGTACTAGATCCTTCAAACGCTGATACATGGTACGCATATTTGTCTACTACAAATAAAACTCAACTGGATGTCTACTACACAGTCACAGATTATGTGAGTTAATGTCAAGTGCAAGGAGTTTCATTGTCGCAGCCTACCCCACTACTTGGTGAGTAGAGATCCACACTATTTAATTTATTTTTTGGCCATTACATAGCAAACTGTTTTAGCTTGTGGGCTTGAAAGTAGCATGAATGCAAAGCATCAAATTAAACTAGAGAAACTGCTACTGTAAGTTATGTAAGTCAAGTCATTATATCTACAATGCAATTAATGCTAGACAAAAATTAATTGTGAAAATTTACTTCACAATTTTACTCACATAAACATGATACCTGTGAGCTCAAAAAGGAAATGGGATGATACTGATGACATCACCGCAGCACTTTTCTAATTGGTAAAACAGAGTTACAACTAACCTGGTGTTACAACACTCCCCGATCTCCCCTGCTAGCATTGCTTATACATGCAAACATTAACTGATGTTAGTGCTTTTTAAATGGGCTGCACTGACTCTTGTGATTGATCAGAATCCCCAACCCCCCCCCCCCTAAAATGATCTTTCCGTTCCTTTATGAACAAATTACACAAACAGATCTGCAAAAAGCTTTAAAAAAAAGCTAATTGAAAGATCAAACGCAACATCTCAACATGAGAGCTTGTAAGCTGACATGAAGACAAAAATCAGAGACTGCAGTTGTCGCATAATCATAGCTCGTGAGATCCCTGCAGACTGAGATGTTTAATCACAGACACAAAACATCTGTTTTCCCTCCACATTCTTCTCTCTGTTTTCACACCTCTTAGATTCCTGTTTCATTTCACACGAGCAAAAAGTTTAGTCACATTTATTTTATCTGCCTCTCAGCATTACTGATTATAGCTGCACTGCGCTGGTGTCCGTGGCTGCGGCCGCTGACCTTAACTTCACTGTTTGGTGGATTAATCTGCCGGCAGGTCATGTCTCTGCCTTTCCTTTTGCTCCGGCTATACTGTGTTAACGATGCGTCAGCTCGGGCAGCACTGTCACAGTTTCTTCTCGGCAATATTGCGATGATTCACACGAGTGAGCCATTAGGAAATGGATGTTTTCATGACCCTGTGAGGAGGAGAGCGAGTGGGTTGAAAGTGCAGGCTTTCTCCAAGACAGGCACCCTAATAGCCCATATACCCGCTCTGTGTGTGTTTGAGGAAGATGTGCACAAACACGTTTACAGATCCATCTTCTTAATTGTGTTCAGGCATCATTAAAACTCATTAAAAAGTTCACGTCTTGTTGTGACTTGTAAAAATGTAATCCATTCAATATAAATAAGACAACAGGAGCTGTTAGGAGCGTGTTGATGCTTCACTTTTCATGGATAAACCCCCCCGACAAGGATTCAATCCTCCATCTCTTGTTTGGACACCCCTGCTAGGCATTCAGCCTGTTAAGAGCTCTGTGAAAACATGAGAAACACTTAGTCCTTGAGAGGAAGGATCTGTTGTTTACAAAACGCCTTGGCTTTTACGGATGCTGCGTGTTTTTTCCCTTTAGCTCAGAAAAGCTTTGGGGAAAAAAAAGTCCAAGGAGCTAAGAGCAGTGCTCTCTGATCTTCTCCATTTAAATACTTAAAAGGCCATCGTTAGCTCAATGTATTTAATTCATTACAGCTTTCCTTTATGTTTGACTTTACCAGCATCTATTCCCTCTTTCTCCTGCTGCCTGCCTCGTGGCGGTGGCTGGCCAGCCACATCACAGCCAGCAAATTCACAGTCAGGGCCACATCTCTGGGCTGGTTTCCCTCCCACTAAGAGCTGAGGTCTGCCACGAGGCTGACCCATCACACACTCGAAGAGAAGCGGCGGGGCCAAAGAGTTTATAGAAGTCCACATGGGAGATGCCTGAGGGGATATCACCCCTCCTTCTCCTCCTCTGTGCCTTTGTACACGCTGCCTATCTTCTCTTTCCCCACTCTGTCCTGCACTGTAAAGGCGTGGCCGGGGCCCCCTCAGGGACCCATTTTCCTTCTATAAAGCCTATTGCTATGGAAATTGTGTGTAATTTCAGGCCCCGTTAACGGTGAGAGTGCAGGCATGCATATAGAGCGCTACTATCATCACACTGGAGCAGAAGAGCACCCAGGGCGGAATCTCATATTCGTTGCTCCTTTGCCAGTCTTTGCCCCTACAACATGACATGCATCACCTGATGCCAGCAGAATAAGGAGTGGACAGGCTGGGGAGCGGCAGCTGGGGACAGGAGATGAAGGGTGGATGGACTGAGAGGGAAAATTGAGGGGGAGGCTGCAGCGCTGAGTGTGTCAGGAGGGAGGGAGGGAGGGAGTGTTTTAGAAGGAGAAGAGATCAGAATGCACTCTTAGAAATAAAGGTTTCAAAAGGGCTCTTCCTGAAGGGCTCAAGGATTTTGATAATCCTTGAAGAACTCTTTCATCAAGAGTTGTTTCTACCGTAATATAAAAGGGTTGGACAGTACTGAACAGGGCCGGACAGAATCATTACACCATAGAAGGGTTCTCTGTAGAACCTCTCACAGGGTGTTCTGGGTGAAGTTTTTCCCAGATGGTTCTAGGTATAACCCCCTCTGTTAGGTTCTAGGAAGAACTCTGAAAGGGTTAAAGGTGCAACCTTTATATATATAAAAAAGATTCTATCAAGAACCAAGAAAAGGTTCTCCTATGCGGACAAGCACTTTTATTTTTAAGAGTGTGCTATATGAGGAAGGTGAAAGCAGCTGCAGAAGAAGAAGCGAAAAGGATCGTGGAAGGGAATTCGAGGAGAGAGAAGCCTGAATCAATATTTATACTGCGAGGCGAGACAATTCTGAAGCAGTAATTAAATTGGTGTGTCATATTTCATTCCATTACCAGGCCGAGCTTGCATGCAAATGATCCAAAAGGCCTCCTTTTCAAGTGGATTTCATTTCTTTTATGACAGTGAATAGAATCGAGGCAGGCAGAGAAAAATAAAATACTACTTCAGTATTCATGAGCTTATTGTTAGGAACTTGGGGACCATTCAGCTGCAATTCAGCAGGGGAGGGGGGGATGGAGGGGGGGTACGATACATACAAATCCCTCTTGGAGTCAGTCGACTCGCGCTGTAAACCGTTTTACACTCAAACTAGGTGCAGGGGTGGGCAAGCAAATCAATCTCATTTGAATAATGATTAGTGAAATGAGGCAACGCTGTCGCTGATTGGAAACACGGTCTGATTCCCAACATCGCTTCCCCTCCTCCCTTCTCTGGAGTCAAGGAGAATGAATAAAACATATCAAAGTAAATGTTACACTGGAACGCTGCCTGAGCAGATATTTTGGGTCAGATGCAGCCTCCGTCAAACATTCAGTAGCTACATATCCCCTGTCATTTTCTCAAATATGATAGTTTGAAATTTGAATAACTGCACTACTCTTGTACTGGTTAGTTAGCATACACAGGAAGGAAATTGGATGGATGACTCTGGAAGGTGACCGCCCCTCTGTAAATCCTGTCACTAGTGTTTACAGTAAGTATTAGTTTCAGGTGCTGCCTCCCTATTACAGTGCTCTGCACTTCTGACAAATGGAATTTGGGGGGGAACAACAAAACACAGCTGTGCTCTGTGTAGCCAATTAAAAGTTTCCCTTCCACCTCTTTGCCTCTCAGTATTGGCTGTTCTTTTTTCAGTTTCAACTCTACTGTGCAGGAAAAAGGATCAAAAGATAGAGGAGGGCGTCCAAAGCACAGCATCAGTGATTTTTTTTAACTAACTCAAACTGCCTCGCTGTACCTTTTTCTACTCTCACCCAGCGTATAGTCGATCTCCTGTGAGGGAAAAATGACCCTGACCCGAGAGTGCAGGCAGAGACACTAAATGGCAAGGGATGGAAAGCCTCTGGAGTGGTGCCATGTTCAGAGCACAGGTTCTGCCAATGGCATCTGAAGCGCTGCCAATGGGAAACTCGACATTAACGTCTATAGCGGTGGAAAGAACAACAGCTGCTTATATTGTGTGTTCCTGTGCCAGCGCCCATAGGGAAAAGGCTTGTCAGATATGATGTGTGTTTCTGAAAGTTCCTGGAATTTATGTGTTTGTGTATGCTCTGACGTGCACCTATTGACTACCAGTTGCAGAAAATAACAATGTACACAATGTACTATAAAAATTCTCCTCTACAAATGAAAGTTCTGCATTCAAAATGAATACAAGTGCAAGAGTATATCGATATTATTATTATCAAATATCCAATAAACGTGTTAGTTTTGCAGAATAGTCCCTTTAAATGTTTTGTAATTTTATATTATATCACTGGATTGTTCCTATAAAAGCACTGCAAATGCAAGCAGCATACAGTAGTTGAAGTGGAGGTAATTATATGATTTACATATTGTTGGGTTCTTTGACCTTTATAAATACATCATATTTTATAAACTGATTATATGTTTTGTATTTAAGCAACTTCTTGAGCAAATAGTAACTGTAGCTGTTAAAAAATGCATCAAATATATAACCTTTCTCACAGAAGTGCATTAAGTACAAGTACCTCACATTTCTACTTAAGTACAGTACTTCAGTAAATATACTTAGATTCATTGACAGTTTTATATTTATATCTATAATACTGAATATCTCTGCATTGAAATAATAACAATATTGAAATACATGGAAATCTGTAAATCATTCAAGGTAACAGTGTGTTTTCTGCTAGCCATTGTCAGCTGTTTGCTAGTTGCTATAACTTCCGTGAAAACACGGATTATGTTGGGTTATGTCAGAGAGTGAGGACTGAAGTCGGTGCACGTGACTAAACAGGAATAAAACTTTAATACATTATGTCGTCCACGAACATAATGTCTGGCTGAGTCATGTCAGATATATTTTCATCAGCTATGGTGGTTGTTTAATAGTGAAGAAAACAACTCCCATGATCCCATGTGACACCCCTCGCAGCATTAACATATTGCATGTTTAACAGTAAAAAGCAATTACATACTTCATAGACAATAAAAGGAACAGTATCTGTGAAATATACTAAAATAATATTTTATGTAGAATACAGTTTGATGGAAAATAGGACACGTCACTACCAGACTAAACTCTTCTTGATAGGACAAACACCTTCAGGAGAAAGAGAAAGGTTTTTGTGGGAGTGAGAAGTGGGAGACAGACAGGGTCAGTAGTGTGAAGCTCTTACCACCCTTTAAAAAAATGAAGAAAAAGTCAAGTCATGTAACAACATGGATGCACTGAGGGATAATCACTCTGCTGGTGTTGACAAGCTGATAAAACTTCATGCATGGCTTCTCGCTTTGTCAGGAGCGGCCATCCGGAAGAATGACATATCTACTCATTATTACGGAGAGCATATGGGAGTAGACCACACAGCTGCCAGACACAGGGACCGGTGCATGGTAGGCCCTCGGCGTGCCCTCTGCTGTTTGCTGGGACACAGCTGAGGGTGAGCAAAATAAAGTTTGAGCACTCACTTTGTCACTGTGTGTAACACTGAAGTCTTAATTTAGTCTCATTTTCTCCAATAACAACGTTTAATCATGTACAACCCAAAAGAGACATTCAGTTAGGTCACGCTTTATTTGAAGGGGTGTGCACAAGACTGTCACTACACTGTCATAACCATGTCATGACACCTGTCACAAACATGAAGGTGTTTTTCTTGCTGGGTTTAGCTCCTGGCACCCCAAGGCTGAGTCAACTAATTAGGCAGCAAGCTCCACAGCTAACCGAGCTAACTAGCTAATCCCATCTACAGATAACAACAGATCACTGTCTGCTCATGAGGTATCTGTCAGCTAAATCACCTCAGTGTTCTGTCGTCAAACTGGCCTTATTACATTTAATGACATCTTTATGACAAGTCCAAATGGTACCACCAAGTCCAGGAAATTATTCATGGCACAATTACAAAAGCATCTTATGCACACTCCTTCAAAAAAAGTGTTACCATCAATTATTAACTTCTCTGTACCTGCCTCTGTCTTTTCAGGGTCATGACGAGCTGAAGCCTCATTGAGTGGAAGACACAAAAAACTGACAATTGCTCATATTTATAATGTGAGGGATTGTCGTTTAATGGCAACTGGAAGAAAAAACATACCCTCAAACTTCTTTCTTCCTCTGAGCCACCATGACTACAAAACTCCTAAAATCATAATCCTAATATTAGCATTTATTATGCACATTTCTGCAAACCAACTCTAGATGGCACTGGAGACCCAGTGGACTATTCACCCCTCAGTGTGTGTTTGTGTGTGTCTGTGGAGCGTGTGTGCATGTGAATGTGTGTGCATGCAAGCGCGTCTGTGTCTGCATCTGTGTGTATGCCTCCCAGATTCAATTATTCATCATTTCCAGTGCAAATATGGTTTGGCTTTTCTATGTCTCTTCTTTTTCTCCCAGTTTTGTTTATTATTTATTATGCTGAGGCTCACAATGTTTGTGTAGAATAGAAAGCTGGGTAGCAATAATGTCACTGCGTGGGTGTCATAATTATGTTCTGCTACAAACACACACAGGAAAAGGTACTGGCTGTGTGTTGCAGTATCCGCTGCTGCCGAGTCAGACACATTTGTTTGTCTTGTGTCTCGGCGCTGATAGCCAGCGTCTGCAGACTGCATTATTTCACCAATAACCGACAGACATGACTTTCAAATACTGTATCTGTCTCTGGCTTGGGATGGATATCTGTCACTATATCATCCAACCTGCTCCCACAGTCCACCATGGCAACAATTCATTTTGCTTTCTGCATTCATGTTTTTTCCCATAAAAAGAATTATTCATAATGACATATTGACTTTGGAAAGAGACTTTCTATCTATGTTAAATTCATGAGTCACTCAGCACCCATGGTAAATACATTTATCGATCATCGCAGCCCACCATGGATCTTCAGGGCACACACACACACAGCGATTTATGATGCTCTCCAGACACAACATGAGAAATATTTTTCACCGTTATGAATGTGATTAGGACTTTTTGAGGCAATATTCATAAACATTATGATAAAAAAAATGTGCAAAGAACTCAAAATATCACCTAAAAAAATCCTCGCAAGGTATCTCGGCGTGGGCGATGATATAGGAATGTTCTCACAGTGACTCGGAGCAAGAATTATTTTAAGTGAGGAGGTATTTCGCTCTTTTTCAGTCTCTGTCACCAGTTGATCGAGAAATCTCAGCAGCACACCTCCTTCAGTCATTCATGAACGCTCACATGAATCCATTATAACACATTTTAGACTGTATTGAATTGTGGTTTTCTGATTCCCTCACAAATGAAAATCCTTCATCAAATATTTAGAACGATTAAATATTTGAAATGTAGGGGAACATTGCTCTCAACTGAAGTGAAGAGGCTACATAAACAGGGTTGCTGAATAAAAGCAGGGTAGAAATGATGCAAATGTGTCCCATCAGTGACCCCCGCAACACAACAGCAGGGATGTACCATGTAGCCATTAATACTAATTTGTTGGCTTGCACACATCAGGTGAAACTGAGGCTGAACATTCATGAGAAGACAGGATTACTACAGTGGCTAAGGAGCCCAAATACATCTTTAACTTGCGGTTGTTCAGAATTTTGGAGTACTTTCCTCCCATCTCTGCTTCCTGTAGACATTTGCTTAAAAAAAACCCTCTAAAGCTCCACAAGATACCTCTTCCCTTCTCTTAACAAGTTTTTCACCTTCGGCGCCATCGTCAGCGTTAAGAGGCTTTGTGTTAGCTTTTAGTCTTGCAAGGATTTAATCTTATTTTTAAGGTGAAATTCTCAAAGGCTTACAGTAGCTCCTAGCTGGACGATTTAGAAGAAAATCAGTCAGTTCTAACATTAAGACTCCTAAGTATTTGGTCTGAAAGTAATGCAAGTGCCCCACATCTAGTTTTTTTTAATCTGTGAAAAGTGTGTGGGGCAATCAAAAAGACTTCTTAATCACTGGGATTGAAGCTTAAACTGTCCCAAATATGACTTCTGTTAGAAAAAGGTTTCAAATTTGGGCCAACTACTTACTGTTTTGTGTTATGTTGTACTATACAGTTGAACGCCAGTTTAATTTCAAAAACTGGCTATTTGGTTCTGTTGATTTGCTTTTCTTTTTAGCCATGTGACACGACTCTAGGGATGGAAATGTTGGTTGGTCGGTCCCCCACTTTGGTCCACACTGAACTCAGTTATTACTAAATGAGTTGCAATGAGATTACCAGTGTTGTGCATGAACGTGAACAGGCTAATGTCTTTTATAAATAGTGAACTGATCATAACCATTTGCAACTAATGAACATGAACGTGGAGTTAACGATGCTTACACCCTTGCATGTTGGTGTATGGAACTGGCAATTCAGATGCAGCTACCAATTCTGCTGAAGCCAGTTCATATGAAAATTTGAAGGAATTTTATGAACAAATCAGTACAGATTCCCAGAGAAAATAATCTCACATTTTTATGCAAATTGTACCCGCTGGGTTTAAAAAAAGAACATCTGAATGTCAGCCACGTTGGCAACAATTTTTAAAAAACACATCAAGTTGAAGCATCCCAGTCATGGAAAATATCTGCGAGTGGATGAGTGATCATGAGTGATGATCGCAAGAAATCTACAACAAAGGATAGGACCATGAGCCAACGGCTGCCAAGTTCCTCAACTCAAGTCAAACTCCAAGCCTTCCAACAAGTTGACAGACTTGTACTAGACTACACTGCAGGAATAAATGGAAGAAATGAACGTAATTGTGAATCATGAACACGAACTGGTTCATTTTAATCTGTGTGAACGGAACTTTGAGTTTGCTTTTGTGAAGTGTGAACTTGCACAACATTCCTGGTGCCCAGAGGATAAATTTTAGTGACCTTGATGATCCTCTGACTTGTCCTCAAGCGCCACAGTGATATTTTTGGGTTTGAATTAAATTTCTCAACAACTATTAGATGCACTGCCATCAGATTCAGTGCAAATATTCAATGTCCCTGGTATTTCTAGAGGGGAGCCTAGGGGTGTGGTGGCACTGGCTGCCCTTGAAATCTTGATTAGCCATCCTGAGTGCCACCCAATTATCCACAAGTATGATTGGCTGTCTGCCCAGTGAGAGGCAGGACCTTTGTTTGAACCAACTGTTCGATGAGTATTCTTAAATGTGCATTGTGTTCTTTTGTGCAAAGCGTACTTTTATTTTTAAAATAATAAATCATGAAAACAAAAGTATTTTTCATGATGGAGTTTGGAGCCCGAGGAAAGAGGTACAATGGAGGTACAATTTATTTTTGAGGACTTAAAAAAAGAAATAAAGTTTGTAAGCTTTATATATATAAACATAGTAAGATACTATAATGTTAGTAATTAAACAAGATATGAGATATGGCTGAAGATATGATATGAGAAATAGTACATTAATGTGTATGAACATGCTTCATGCCACTCTTGCATAAGTCAGTGCCCCATGGGTCATCCCAGTCAAAGTCTGGAAATGCCCCTAGTCCCTGATGGATGAATTCTCATTGACTAGTCATCTAGTTCCATCATCTGTACAACATCATTCCAGTACTTTAGTTTGAGACCAAACTCTTGCAAAACTAAGGACAGGGTGACATTAGCATTAAGCTCAGAGAACTGCAATTCCCAAAGGTGAGAGAGCCATGAGTGTGGCCTTTAAAAGTGGATATAACAACTCCCATGATCCCATGCTTCTTCACTATGTCATCAAACTACATCTTTTGTAATTGTTTTAATGTGAGAGAGAACCCTAGTGACAGAATTTACATATTGCTCCTTACACTGACTGCTTTTGGAACCCCTTACAACATACCAAACAACTGAAGCATGCATGGCGACTTGGCATGGCATCGCTACCTATCTCCCTGGAGACACTGCACTCTGCTCTGCTGGATTTTCTCATTTACCTGCATGAAGCTGTAAAAGTGCAGCCTGACTGATGCAGGTGTCAGCAGAGAAGAGGCAGACAAGTGGAAGTAAAACAGTGCCTCAGACAACAGAGAAACAGACCTCTGCTGTTCTCCATGATACTGTGCAACAAGTAGCCACTCAGAAGAAAAATGGAGGAACTCGACATCAATGCCAGGGCATGTATTGAATATTGTGAATCAAGTGCAATGAAACCAGTGTCCTCAAGGATATTTCCAGCTCCCTGGTTGAAGTTGAATGAATGAATGAATGAATAAATGAAAGGAATGCTTGGGGAAGGACACGGGTGGTGGCATCTGCATGCCCATTTTTCAGTTCACCACTGTAAACTCGAACTGTCCCTTCCTAGTTTTGACCAATATGTTAAACACAAGACAACGAGATTTTAGATAAATGTTATGGTAATGTTAAAAATGCTTACACAGCTAAACCCAAACCAAATCTGGCAAATTCTGACCACAATACAGTAGCTTACTAATCTAATGCCAGCATACAAGACTGAATTCAAATGCAGCAAACCAAAACCAGTGACTGTGTGGTGAGAAGATAGCATAGAGACACCAAAGACACAAACTTGAATATTTTTCAAAACTCAGACAGTAACTGGTTATATAAAGTTTTGTGTGGATAATGTGGTCATCAAAAAGGACATGATTGTGAATCCCAACAATAAACCACACATAACAAAAAGTGAACAATAGGAACTCTAAATTCCTAATTGCTAAAGGAGGCCAGGAGGTGGCTAAAAGACATCATAGAACAAAACTGCACCGCACGGAACAAAAAAAACAGTGGGATTATGCGAAATCCATAACTAACATAGAACCAAGCAAGAGGCACCTCATCACCACGGACCGACACAAAATCTTGTGTCAGGTATGCCACCGAAATGTCTACAGGCCCGGGCGGCATTTCTGCTTTACTGCTGAGGACTTTTGCAGAGGAGTTGACTCAAGCATGGCGCCCTATTTTCCAAAAGTCACTGGGCTCACACACTGTCCCTGTTCTCGACAAGAATAATTATATAGCGATCGTTTTAACTCCAAATGCTTGGGAAAAAAAACATGATTTCCTCACTGAACATGTTATAAATCCATTGTTAAATCCTTTCCTATACATGTATCGATGGATGAGGGGTACAGATGATGCCTCACTAGATGAGAAACAACTAGGCTATTTGCTATGTAAATATGTAGTGGAGTTTTGGCAGCAGAAAATAACGTCACACTCCTTGGGTGTGTGTTGTTATCCCTCTCAGCCGTCCTTCTAACAGAATCTTGATCCATATTTCATCAGCACTGGCTGGTTTTAGAGGTTCATCTGACGGAGTCTCTGTTGGAAACCAAAGCCAAAATGGCGGCTCACAATATTTCTTGTATTAATCTAAAATGTGTTTATGAACACATTTTAGGTGAGAAATAGTTGGTGTAGTCACAAAAACTTGATCTATGTTTTATCAGCGCTGTCTAGTTCAACAGTCTGATCCGAGTTTTGTGAGCAGTTCAAATGACAACTTTTTTCCCTGCAACATTTTTTAGCAAACGAAGTGAGCATTTGCCTTGGTCTGAGACGCTGGTGGTCAACTGCAACCTTTAAAAGAAGTAAATGTTGTATTACACCTTTAAATGCATAGTATGTAATTTCTGCCACTCGTGGTCTCTGAATCTCTCACTAATTCATTAAAATTCCACCATTTAATGATAATTTAGGCTATAACATAGGTCTAATCTTAAGTTTTATTAATGCGGAAATGCCCCTAACAGCATCAATCATGTTATTCTTATACACAAAAGCTTGTCCAAGCCTGATTTTTGTTGATTTTAGTCCAGCTTTTAACACCCTTCAGCTTTATCTACTGATTCATAAAAGGATACAGATGAGTGTCGGTCCTTTTATTATGCTACCTCTCTAGTCTGACAGATTGTATCCAGCAAAGGTCAACAGCACCCTCTCTGACCCTAAATCAGGAGGCTACAGGTGGTCCCCACTTTTGTGTGAGCTCTCAAGTGCTTTTCACATTGTACACAAATGAGCATACACCTGGACAACTATGGACTTGATGCTATCTTTAGTTTATCGTAGAGACACATCATCCTACTGAGATAGAAACTTTTATGTTGGTGTGATGACAACATCTCATTATCACTAAATTTCCTTTGCATTCTTTTACTGTTAACATCATTACTGTGATTTGATTTAAAAGGATAGTTCGCACAAAAATGAAAATTCAGTCATTATCTACCCACCTTCATGCTGATTAAAGGTTGGGTTTAGTTTTTTATTCCACAAAACACTGCTGGAGATTCACAGGAAAACGGTGCTGCAGAATCTCCCAGACAGTGGAAGTAAATGGTGACCAGTTTTCAAATGGAACCCCCCCGAACCCCCAAAACATAAAATGCCTCCTTACTGCTCATGTGGCATAATCCAAGTCTCCTAAAGCCCCGACTTGGATTACTTCAGATGAGCATTATGGAGGTATTTTATGTTTTTTACATTTGAAAACTGGTCACCATTCACTTCCATTGCTTGGGAAATTCTGCAACAATGTTTTCCTGTGAAACTCCAGCAGTGTTCTATGGACTTAAAAACTAAACCAATCCTTCAATTGGCACGAGGGTGAGTAGATAATGACTACATTTCCATTTTTGGGTGAGCTATCCCTTTAAAACTTCCTGCTTCAAATGCAGCCAATAGCTGACTCATTTCTAATTTGAAATTTCTTACCGTTACCATCACCCCTCGCCACCCCACTTCAAATTCACTTCAAGAAAAAGCTGTGACTGTCTGGGAGGAGATGTCAGCCAAAGCTTCAGTAAAAGAACTTGGCTTCCTAAACCAAAAAGACCTCATCTGCAAAACAGCGTCGAAAAGAAAACACACAGCAGTGTGGAAATTCTGCTGTGCAACGCTTACTGAGACGAATGGGACCACGTCAAACTTTTACTGGCACTTGGAGAGGAAGCATAAAGAAAAATAAGCTAAGGGTAAGTGATGCTAGCAAAGCTGGCTATCTAAGTTATGTTTTTGCTTGCAATAAATAATTTTAATAGCTATAAAGCTGTAGCTAATGACTATATTATGCTACACCAACGTCAGCCAAAGTCAGCTCTGATATAAACGCTACATGCTGCAGTACCGCTCCCTCACTTGGATGAGCTAGATATGTGACAGCGCTTGGTCGTTGGTCTCAACCCCTCAAAGTCTTGCTCTTGTCTTGGTCTTGATGCACTCTGGTCTTGGTCATGACCTGGTCTCAGTTTAGGTGGTCCTGAAAAAACACTAGGCATGGTTTGGTAACCTCTCAGTACAGTTAAAATCTAGTCTTGCCCATTTTGTTCAGACTGCCACGAAGGTGAGAGGGAAGAAAGAACACCAGTCCCTTTAATCTATATATATGTACAGACGAGCAGTTTATACCCAGAGGAGCACAGAGAATACTGGCTGAACCATCCCATGTGCTCTACTTTGAGAACAAGCTTTTTACCCTCTGGCAGACGATATAGAGTACCCAAGTGGCGACTAAATCGTTTTAAATACTCATTTGTGCTTTCTGCTATTACATCTTTAACAGAAAGGTTAACTGTATGAGCCATAGAGGTCACAGTCCCAAAGAGACTTTATTAGGATGGACATGCAGTGCAAAATGTTCCTTTAAAGATTTTACTAATGACTTGGATATAGATATATATTGTCTATGTATATGAATACTAGTATGTTGCTGACTGTGTCACATGTCTGTGTTTAAAATATAAAGTGTCATTTGTTAAATGCAGTGGCACTGAACCCAAGAAAAATCCTTTAAGGGACAGTTCAACCCAAAGTAAAAAATACAGTAGTACATATACTTTTCCTCTTACCTGCAGTGCTATTTATCCATCTAGATTGTTTTCGTGGGAGTTACTGAGTTTTGGAGATATCAGCTTAAGAGAAGTCTGCCTTCTATTGAATATAATGGAACTAGACGGCACTCAGCCTGTGGTGCTCATTTGAAAAACTCAACAGCAATGTCTCTTTCCAGAAATCATGACCCAGTTATTCAAGATAATCCACAGACCTTGCTGTGAGCAGTTTCATGCGGGAACAATCTAACAAACTACACCTCTATCACAACACAGAAGGATGTATCTACTCATGGATGAGAGGCTCATGCTTGTGACAGATATAACCATAGCACCACAGATCCAGCTAGCGTGGTGATACCGTTGGCGGGTGTAGTTGGGTCTGTTGGTTTTCTTGAGTAACCAGGTCATGATTTCTGCAAAGAGACATTGCTGTTGAGTTTTTCAAACTTGCTTTGAGAATCGCAAACATGGTGAGTGCCATCTAATTCCATGATATTTGAGAGAAGGCAGACATCTCTATGGCCAATATTTCCAAAGCTTGGCAACTCAGACAAAAACAATCAACATGGATAAATAGCACAACAGATAAGAGGATAAGAGGAAACATTTGTATTTTTTTTTATTTTGGGGTGCACTGTCCCTGTAAGGGGACAATAAAGTATAGAGTAGCATCAAAAAATTGCTCTCAGCAGTGCTATAAATAAGAAAAATCTCTTTCTTATAAAGTTTTATTTTTATTTTGAAGAACTCTTGAGGGTAGGATAAAATACTTTTTTTGGAGTCTGTCCTCAGGTTACTCAAAACCCAAGTTGTCCCTTTCCATACAAATCTTCACAGCGTATACAGACACGTACACATGCATGATAGCTGAGTCGACTGCTTAAACTTATGAGGAGATAAGGTGTTGAAGGTGCTAATCTGCCAACTCAAGGCGAGGTAAAGCAGACCCGTTGCCTGAGTTTTTTTTTTAGTTTTTTTTATCCCTCATGCAACTTTCGGCTTGCTGGCAGGCAGATACATGACCCGGCTGAAGCCGTGGGGAAGGAGAGAGGCAGTGAAGATGGCAAGCAGCCAAGGAAATGTAAGTCCTCACTGTTTTTTGGTCATGGTTGGCATCGCTACATGGAGGCTGGAGATAAGATGAGAGCCAGGATTTTTTGCTTAAGACTAAAAGAGGGAGGGATCGAGGGAGAGATAGACTGGAGAGGCAGAAGTAAAGGAAAAGGGGAGGAGACAGAGGGAGATAAGGGGCCAAAGAGAGACAGACGGAGGGAAAGAGAGAGCCGACTTGAGCAGGGGGAAACAGCAAAACAAGCCGGGAGAAATAGATTTAGGGGAAAGAGGAGATAAAGCAGGGGGATGGGACTGTTGGGATAGAGAAAGAGGCAGAGTTAGAAAGAGGAAAGGAAAAAGCCAGACACAGAGTTTGTGTAAACTGGCTGTTCTTTGTGAAGATACAGAGGCACTTGAGGAAAGGGTATGATTTAAAAAAAATCAGATTGCATGTTTAGACTGACATGTTGTTTCAAGGTGCAATATGTAATAATTGGTAACCTGTCAAATTCATGCTACAAACAAATAGGAGGCGGCATGTCAACAGCGTAACCGCTAACTGCTGCTAACTGAAGCTGCCATTAGCTAGTTCCCAATGACCACTAACCAGGATTTCAACATTGATTTCTAGTTAAAAAAAATAGGTGATATTCAGTCTGAATATCTAAGACTTCTTTTCACCCTCTTTTCAACTGGCTAAAATTATGTTACAACATCAATGTGTCAAAAAACAAATTATTGTAGTCATTTTAATAATTTGTTCAGCTATTGGTTGAAAGAGAGACGATATTAATTAGTCTGAAAGCATTTTGCCAAAGTCATATTTCATTGGTAGGTGAAATTGTGTCTACATACATTTAGTATTTCATGTAAAAGAGGCCGTTTGCTGCCAAGCATGAGCTTCCAGGACATTGTACCGGGCGCAGTTCTTAATGTAAAATAAAGAAATTATTACATCTATAACTGTAGGTTAAAAGGCATGCACAACTTAGGTGTATTGATTACAGCTCTGAGTTTTCTGAAGGTATATGCACTGAGGCATAGTAAAAAAAAAAAACAGTGACAAAGACACAGACTACACATTTCAGCAAGATGTGGTGGTTGAGTGGGTTAGACATAGGTATTCCATCAAGGTAAGTGGAGTTTGTTCTTTTTCTGGCTTTTAACTGATAAATTGGGATGTGTGTTATTTGGCAAGGGCCCAGAGTCATTATTTGCACATTGTAGGGGATGAGAAATGTCACAGTTTCAAATCCTGGTGAAATATGGTCTAGATATGAACGTTCAATCAACGTATTCAAATAGATGGTAAAAAAAAAATTGCTTTTGACTGGCCAGGTTTGTCAGGAGTCAAAGACACCCCTTAGCGGCTGTATCTGACACGACTAGAAAGTCCATTTAACACATGCTTAATGTTGTGAAATGGTCATAGTTTGAGTAGATTTTGACACACAAATTACTTGGGTAGGTTTAAGATACGACCACGTTTGGGGTTACAGTAAGTATGTTACATTACATACCTAACGTGACATCACTGAAATGACTCGCATGACAAACCACACACAACATGAAACTCACATAATGAAAGTAGCATGACGCACATCATGTTATGTACCTTACAACTTTTAACGATTTGATTTCACACTAACACGAACACCCGTCTCCTGGTGAAAGTCCTGTGTTTGTTTGAGCCATCCGTACACCCCACCTCCACCATATGTGGTCTTCCTCCCTCTTCATATTATGTTGACAGCCTGGCGTGTCTCATAAAGCCACAGCCGAGTTTAAATCGTCAGTTGAAAAGCTTGGTGAATTGCTTTCATCTGCTAACAGATACCGTGTATGAGTCACTGTTTGTGACAAAATGTCAGTATCTGAGGAGTTGGGAATGAGACCGGACTGGAAAACCACCTTGATGTTGTTGGACTGGGGGCAGACTGGATGCAACAGTGACTCACTATTGTCTTTTGAGCTACAAAGTGGTATTATGAGATAGGACCACCTGGAGCTAGCTGGTTAGCATGCTAACTTAAAGGATAACTTCATTATTTTTCAACCTTATTTCCCCATGTGTATGTGTGTGTATGATTGATAGGTACAACTCGTTTCAATATTGGTTCAGTATTAAGGGAGGCAGATGCAGCCGGCAGCCGCGAAACAAGTTATAACAGTAGATATGAGGGCAAATACGTCCTGTGCATTAAAAGGGCTTTTTTCACAGTGTGGCTCAGATTGCCAGTGTAATCTCTGTCAACAGCATGCAATGTGTCTCTCTTACCGTTCACTCTGTGACGACATCTTGCAGGATCTTTGCTTGTTGAAGACTGTCTTCATTGCAGTGAGTGGGACAGCTGTTTTCTTGAGGTGTGTTTGGTGAAGTGTTTCGGGATTGGATGTCTTCTCTTCTTGGGCTGGCAGTAGTCATCTTGGGAAAAGTGTGCACTGCAGACCCGTTGGTCTGCAAGGCGCAGTGTCTGGACAGGAGTGTTAGCATCCAGTTGTAGCACAATTAGCCACAACTTCAGCATCCCGCCGTCCGACAAAGGCAGCCTATGAAAGCTGTATGGGGTGTTGTGCGACATCCTGTTCTTGCAAATCGGCAAAGCACTAACACGAACCATTGTTTTCAATAGTTGCAGTAAAACTTTCAACTGAACTCCGGGACAGCTAACTCCACTCTGACCGGCTCTCAGCATGACTCCTCTGTTTTCTTCCGGCAACAAACAAAGATCCTGCAAGATGTTGTCACACACAGCAAGCAGTAAGTGAAGCATATTGTTGACAGAGATTACACTGGCGATCTGAGCCAGACTGTGGCGAAAAAAAGCACTTTTAATGCACAAACTTTTACGGGACATATTTGCCCTAATATCTACCATTATAACTCATTTTGTGGCTGGCAGCTGCATCCGCCTCCCTCAATACTGAACCAATTTTAAAACAATCATACACACACATACACGTGGGGAAATAGGTCCCAGGTTGAAAAATACTGAAGTTATTCTTTAAGTAAACATCTCTGCAATACAATACTAAGACATCTTTGACATAATGTGAAAAGTTATTTATTTTGATAAATTTAATGATTTTTAAATGTTTTAACTCACATACTGTAACTTTAAAATGACAGATAGTTTAAATTCAGGATTGCACCACAATTCTTTGCTGTTAATATTAATGGCTTGTTCCCTTGTAGCTGTGACAGTAGACAAAATAAATTAGGAGAGAGTTGAGGAGAAGGTTGCATTGCTGAGTCACTCTCTCCGAGGAACCACTGGGACGGAGAATTTCAATGAAGATTAGAAACAAGATCTTACTGTGGAGGCTCCCAGCGAGGCTCTCTGGGTAGGAGAGTTTACTTTGAATCATCCTCATTAAAAAATCACGCTCAAAAAATTCAAGCATTTACTAGAATTTTTGCCCTGGAAATCTCAGCCTCGTGCTTAAAATAACAAAATTCTATGGTGAAAGTGTTAAAGCCTTGGAGGTGGTGGAAATACAAAGTGGAGAACCGCCGGATTGAGGTTTGAAATATGTCATCTCGTTGCCCTAGGAGAGTTCAGCCTGTATTAGTGAACAGTGAGTGCTGTCTGCCGTAGACAGAAACAAGAGGAAAGAGTTTGTTCCTCCCTGTTATCATAGTTAATGGAGCAGCTCCAGGCTGTACATTGATGTGACAATGCAGATTAGAGTTTCAGCACTCCGGTTTTGAAGCTTTGGAGGAAAGTTTTTCCAAAACCCTGCGTGAACTTTCCAGGGCCAAAAGAATAACACACATGAATTCTCAAAATGAGTCTTATTTCCATTTAAGAAGGCTCCTGCATGGGAGGGAAAAAACGCCGCTTTATAGTGTTGTTATCTGGGTGTGCAAAGTAGCAGCGCTGCTGGTTGTTTAAGCATGCAGCGAGCGAGAAAGCCCTTGACAATATTTTGCAATTCCTCTGACACTCATCAGTGTACCCTGAGACTGTAGCATCGTTGTTGACATCCTTTACTGACACTGTGACATGTGTTACAATGTTGACAGGAAATGTCATTTGCTCCCATCTATCCTCTGTGGGGGTCCAGGCATCTCCTGCATGCCTGTATGAGCCACAGCGGGAACACTGCAGGGACCAAAATGTGTGGAAGAAATATGTTTTCTATATACGTTGGGTGCTTTTTCCTCTCAGCATGGTGGATTTAATTCAGCTACAAGGAGTTTTAACTGGTTATGAAACAGTCACAATTTATTACTGATGCATATGCCCTACATAAGAAAACAAGACCATCAGCAAGAAAATTGGCTATTTAGTTATTCTTAATGTCTGCCTCCATGTCTGATTCCGTGTGAAATCAGATGGAACGATTTACGGCACACAGATGGGAAGAGCCTGTGTTCACATTTTCCCAGGCAAGTTTCCCATTGAGTAGAATCTCTCTAAACAGATTATATATCTGTATGTTAATGCAGAACCTGTTGGCAAGCGGCAAGATTTGTGTATCCGAAGTGTTCTGGTTTCCGTCTGTAGTATTGACCAATCACATTTTAACAGTCCGTGTGGAGAGCAAAAGAGGTGGAACACACTGCAGCCTCAGAATCCATGAATTATCTTCTGTCAAAGACTTAGCATTACATCAGCTTTTCCAATAAAGTAAATAATTGTAGATGCTTTAAAGGATCAGTGTGCAGGAGCCAGAAGCATCTCGTGGTGAGCTGTCAGATTGCAAACACCTTGCCTCACCATCCCCTTCCAAGCATGTAGGAGATCCTGCAGCAGCTGAGAAACTTGGGATTTAGAGCCAGTATTTGGTTTGTGGGAGGACGTGGAGACTTTTATTTATGTCATGGGCTTTATGCTTCGAACGTATACTTGCACAATGTAATTTTGTAGATGAGGTCACTGTGTATCTCATTGAAGACAACAATCCAAGGCGATAAAAATCAAAGTGATCAGTTAAGTCCACATATTGGAATCCATTTTCTGTTGCAGCTGATTTTTTTCTAGTTTGTCAACAACAAATAACCTCACTGTCTCCACCTTGAGTGTTCAGATTCAATGGTTGAAGATTACTGCAGCTGTAGATGTCATCGTGTTCTTTATTTTCTGCACACACGGCATGAATAGAGTGTAAAATGTTATTGGTATTATTAGTTGGAGAATCACACAATTTCTACAAGCAAAAAATCAGAAAAAAAAGTAAGAGTAAATCATATCACACGTTGAAGCTTTGTTCATTTAGTCTGTCATTTATTATTAAGCGCGCTGTTGTCAGGTATTGTGCTTCTGTGTTTTTTGTATGTCAGGGTGGACAAGCACAGATCTGTTGTCAGATAAGACCCTGAGGCAAGATGGAGCTTCACTTGCAAACCTCAATGATGACCTTGTTATCTCAACCCATCCCTCCAACCCCACCTGTCTGCCAATCCTCCATCATCCCCATTGCTTTAATTTGTGTAATTGTTGGTAGTGCATCATTTGCATCCATTATTGTTACTGATGTGATAAAAATGATATCAGTGTAAACACCTATGATTGGAACAATCTTTTCTAATAAACACAGAATGATAAGTGTAATTCAATTTAACAACATAATAGATGATTAAATTGATCACTGGCTACAATTACATACACACAATAATGACTATTATCAACACTGCAAGCAAAGCAATAGTCTAATTAAGCTGTTAATATAATCCTCCATGCTGACAGCTCCCTATAATAATCCTGTGTATGTGAGTGAAGTGCGTATCTTGAGAGACAGCTGCAGGAATTGGAGCGAGTTTTGTCAAAAGAAACAGAAACATAAAAATGGGTTCTAATCCTGCTGCTATCAAATTTTACCCAAAAAATAATTACAGCAATGACTCTGCAGAAGCACAGAAGCTTTTAATTCCTGTGGTTTTCCAACAGCGCAGCTCTGACATTGTGTCTGCCTTCCTTACTCTTGTTAAAATGCCACCAGCATGGCACTTACACTTGTTTTAAAAGCTGCACCACAGCCATGTTTGCACCATCTGTAATGTACACCACATGACTCTAACATCTGGCCCGACAAACCATCTTGGTCATGAACACCTGTACAGTATAATGGGATTCAAAACAACCAACACTGCAATAAACACCACCACTGTGTAGCTTACAAAGTTTTTTTTGAGACTGTTACAGAGGTGTTGATTGCTAATTTGAAGTCTTTTGTAATTCAGTAACTTCTGAGGTCCTGCTGTTATTGTTCCATCTCCTGCTGTACATGTATGCAGGGGACAAACAGCACTATTTGTGTCATCGGTATATTTAAGCTCCACTAATTATTTTCTACATTCAACGGCTTAAATTACTAATGTGTAAATGTGAAAGTAGTAGCACACATTAACAAACTGAAAGTATACAGCACTACTGAGTTTTTAGCCTCTTTTAGTTAACTGTTTATATTTTTATGACCCACAGACTCGACTCTCACCAAACCCATTTCCAGCAGATGACACGCAGCATTTGTTCCTGAAAATTCACTCAGTCAAATCTCAAAAAAATCAGATAGTAATGGTGGATACTGAAAGTGAAAACAGAACTAAAATGACAGGCAACGATGGTCAGAAACACAATTCCAAATTAATGTTAATATTGACTGATAGAAAAAAAATTTCAAGGTCCAAGTTCAAGTTCTTTATTTGTTCTATGCACAACAATTATAGTGAAAAACTAGTTGGCAATTAAATTCTTGTTCTCAGGCTCCAATGCTCATGTAATATGTATAAAAAGAAAAATCATGAAAGTAAGAAATGAGAGAAAGAGGGGAGATAAGGGATAACATAGTGCAGAGGTTAAGGAATAAAATATATTAAAAAAATATAAATAATATCAAATATAATACTGTGGTAGACTGGTGTAGTAGTGATAAAATGACTAAACTGCAATGTAGACACGGTGTGTAGTAAATGCCCTAATTGCAACTGGTTTTGGACAGGCAAGAACAGGATATAAATTGGTAATGCACAAAAATGTATCCTGCTGTGATGGTTTAACAGCTTGTAAACAGTAGTGATATAATTTATATATGTACGCTGCAATGTGTGCATGAGCTTGAGAGCTTGAAAGGATGTGGCCCCGCTGAGATCTTTCTGTACTCCACTTAATATTTCTGAGATCAAGAATGAACTTTCACACTTTGTGTTTCTGTTGCTTTAGGCATATGTGTGAGAGCTTGTGTTTTTCAGGTTGTTTCTGCTGTCAAGTAGCCACAGAAATCAATAAAACAGATTTACAACTGTGATACCTGATTTTTGGACACTTGTGGGCATTGGAAACAAAGTAACACTAACATATTATCGCCTTTTAAATTTATATGGGTGAATTTGTTAGCAAAGAGTTGCCAACTTACACATCCAGCAGACACAGAGCAACATGAGCATGCATTAAGAGGTGATGTAGATGTAGCTCTGGTTTTGGTCTCAAATCCTGAGGCAAATATCTGGCTCTATAGAGGCCAAAGACTTTAAGGCCTTCACAACAGCAATAAATTGCTGGTGAAACTTAAACGTGCCTGTCTTTTCACACCAAGTGTGACATGATTTCACGAATAAATAATTACACTTCTAAAGAAAATGGCGCTACAACAACAAAGACTGACATGCTGCTCATATTGCTTAATGAAAAGAAGAAAAGAAAAAGGCAAACAGATATCAGAAGCCAAACCTTGTAAAAATCAACAAAAAAAAAGCTATAATATCGCTCTGAAATTCTGTTGTTGATGTGAAAGATTGCATTGTCTAGATACAGGCTCAAAAAATATTTCTAACAAGTGAATCAATCGCATGAAAAAAAATGCATCTGGTATGCAAATTCCTTTAAAAACAAAACAATCAGTTAAAAGATGCTATAAAACTCTAAAGAGCTGAGGGGAAGTGCTGAGTTAGGTGATAATTTTCTTTGGGTTCATCACTACTTACGACCCCTTCACATAAACAGTAGTCAATGTGATCCATTATTAATATAAAACATATTGATTTATAGCTGCTTTAAGGATGTTAGCATAGAGTTGATTCATCTTGACAATATTTGCAGCAGGGCTGTTCTACTGGGTGGCCTTACATCCGCCTATATGTTATGCAGGTATGTTTCCATCAGGTTGATAAGGTGTATGATTGATATCATCAGTGTATGCAATATAACAATATAATTTCACTCTTGTTATGTGTGTGTGATTGAATATCTGTGCATACAAGCAGATCTGGAAAACACCCTGAGGCAAGATGAGGCTTCCCTTGTCAGTTTTGGCCTGTCCTTACGTTACCTACCTGTTCACCCCACCTTTCTTTCCTTCATCCTGCTCCTTTGAAGTGCCGTGCAGGAACACTCAACACCTGGTCTGCACTGCACGCACAAGGTGCTGGGGGGCCTGGAGGTCTGGAGTCTGGGGGCCTGTCACTCCGGACCTCCCTGGCAGAGAGGGGGTAAGGAGCAGGGCGAGCAAGCAGCATGCAGCTGGTGCCAGGATCACTGACTCTCTGACTGTTGGCGTGGAGTGAACAGCCCGGTGTGGGAGTAGATCTCCCCTGTGTCTGGGGTCTCTCTGTCTCTGCTTTTCTTCCTCTCACTCGTCTCAGCTGCGTAATGAGCACTGCTGGCTGAGAGAGCAAAGGAGAGAGGAAGACTGAGAGAGAGAGTCAATGCGATTGTGTGTGTGCATGTGTCTCTGTGAGCGATTGCTGATTGCTTGAATATAAATGGGATGTGCTCATTCACCTAAATCAAGGCCACATGCTTGGGCCCAGAGTGAAGTGCTCCGAGCGCAATGAAGCGTTGTACTGTATCTGCCACTCAGCTCAGGAAATAAAGTCGGGCACTTTCTCTGCCCTACATGAAATACTCAGGGTAACCTTCAAAGAGTCTGTTGTTATAAACTGACTTCATGACTGACCTGATTGTAAAAGGTTTTGTTATTTTCATGTGCACTATGTATCTGTCATGAATGGAACATTGGTCACATTTTGCCTCATTTACTATATGTCATGTATCTTTTGCAATATATTCAGGCTATTTCTTGTTCCATGACTTTGTTTTGACAGCTCCCTCAATGACAGGTCAGTTCTTCTTCAGTTGCATGTATTAATGGATATGTCTGGTAATACTCTACATATAATGCTCACATGTGCTTTGTATTATGGTAGGTCTATTAGGTTGTAACCATTTCTGTCAGCGTAGAGTGAGTGAGATTAGTTATGTATTAGCAGCAACCCTGATAATAAGTCAAGTAAAGCAATATTTTAGTCGTTTAAGCAAATTTACTCATAAAGCATCTATTTTAGTTAAACATTATGACTTAAAAGCTCATGAACAAAACAAAGTCAGAAGAACAACTTCCCAAATTGGGAAATGGAACAGAGGAGCGCATGAATGCAGCATCAACACCACTTCTGACAATATTCCCCGACAAAAGTGCCTGTGTGCTCTTGGGGGGACAATTAGTGCCTAGCAGTTTAGAGAAATTAGCCTTTTTTAAAGGTGAATGTATATGATTATGATCCCTCTTCAGTAAGCGTTAATGATGTGTGAGACATTCTGAAAAATTATGCCAGCCTCATCCTTTGAGAGCTTACTGTCAAATAAATGTTTGTTTTTTTGTCAGCAGTCTTTGCCAAGTACTTGCTGACCTCAATGATTGTTTTATTGGATAAAATTAAAGATTTTACTTTGCCTTCTCACACAAATTATGGGATTTTTACTGAGGAAACTGAACACTCCTTGCAGCAATTATCAAAGACATGAACAGGGCCAGGAAACATCTCATGAGACTAAATTATTGGCACCGACTTTACAGTGATGCACTGACAGAGTTGTGTTATCGATAGTACAACTGTGTCCAACTGAATCAGCTTCTATAAACAGTGAAGGGTAAGGTGACTTTGAATAATACATTACAACATGTTCTGTCCACTAACAACTTGAGACGGGTATGAAGTGGTGGGAAAATGATGGAAGATAAGAAAAAATCTCCACCACACTGTCATTTTTCTTTGCATTAAAATTGCAGTTTTTTTTTCATGTCTCTCCTCTAAAGATATCTATTGAAATAAATCATGCCACAAATATTACAAGCTGCACTGCAGTTTTTGCATATCTCAGCACATTTCTGGCATGGTTAAATATTGGACTCTGCATGCATAATACAGGCACACAGTGGAGAGGAATGTGGATCAGTCACGTCTGTCTGTATTCAGTCTCTCACTGTGTTGTAGCCAATGGATTGTCTGCCTATGGAACTGAATACTTCGGCGAATGATAATGCACATATTTTACCTGAGCTAGCATCATCTGAAGTTATATTTACCCAACAAGCTGTCCAAATCAATGCTGTGACAGCTATCAGTATTACAGTTGTAAATATGTCTGACTACATTTCCCTCACAGCAGGACTGAAAGTGAAAGACAAACATTTTCTTGTCATGTGACTTGTTTATGGTAATATGAGCAGACACTATTCTTTTTCTTTTACAAAAGAATATGTTGTGTGAATCTGTATAATGTAGGAAACCTCTCCAGTGACCAGTTCACACTGCATACTGACTGGTCAGTTTATTTGTGTTTTATCCAAAGGTTACAAAGTGCTTCACATAGCAAGCAAAGAATACATAAGACACAACATAAAAAAAACTGTAAACCCATAACTAGAATAAAATCTAAAATCAGATGAAATCAGGAACAGTAGTACAATAAAAGTCCATTTCAAGCTTAGATTTATGTGTGTTCAGCCTCTGTGAAACTTCTCTGGCTGTTTGAAGTGACATAAATCTGGCAGACATGGAAGCATAATCTACCCTCCACAACATACAGGTAAAACAAAGGAAGACTGATGCTTATTCTACATGCTTAATCTGATTTCAGTAAAACTCAATGCACATATTGTGCAATGGAAGCTCAACAAATTGATGAATTAAATATTCTTTAAAAGCCACGTAGTGTTAGCCTGGATCCAGACCTCTGAATCGCTGCCCATAATGTGCCTCGAATTTGTTTAGTGAGGTTTCTGATGACTGCAAAATTTCTTGACCAGTTAGAGCTCAGTACAGATCTTTAAGATTGGGGATGGCACCAATGATATGTTGATAAATCTGCAGCCTCTGAGAAGTGCAATGCCAGAGTTCAGTGCTGTCCCACACAACCACTCACTATGTTTACCTTCATTAAATCAGCTGAAAACGATGCCAGGCTGGTCCAGTATAACTGTGCAGACCTCATCAGATTGGCTGTGTTTTATTCTGCTTTTTTATGAAGGGGACATCTTATTACCAGAGCTCATCATAACTGCTTTTCAAACTTGCACATTGACGCTTTTGTGTGACTTTAATTACTAAACTGTGTGACCATGTATGAGGTGAGATACTTTATTGCTAAAATAATGTCAATCCGATGCAATCATCACCAAATCAGATTTCTTCACATTTCCATCTATCTGTCTTTGGGTGTATATTTGTAATAGCTAAGAGTGTATTTGACAACTCCACACCCACTGATCTATATTCAGTTTCACCCAGCCTTGCACACTGTGCTGCTGCTATATG
>JAJHUR010010853.1:0-12914 GCA_027495735.1 Lutjanus campechanus | reverse complement strand
CCATTTCAAGCTTAGATTTATGTGTGTTCAGCCTCTGTGAAACTTCTCTGGCTGTTTGAAGTGACATAAATCTGGCAGACATGGAAGCATAATCTACCCTCCACAACATACAGGTAAAACAAAGGAAGACTGATGCTTATTCTACATGCTTAATCCGATTTTAGTAAAACTCAATGTTCATATTGTGCAATGGAAGCTCAACAAATTGATGAATTAAATATTCTTTAAAAGCCACGTAGTGTTAGCCTGGATCCAGACCTCTGAATCGCTGCCCATAATGTGCCTCGAATTTGTTTAGTGAGGTTTCTGATGACTGCAAAATTTCTTGACCAGTTAGAGCTCAGTACAGATCTTTAAGATTGGGGATGGCACCAATGATATGTTGATAAATCTGCAGCCTCTGAGAAGTGCAATGCCAGAGTTCAGTGCTGTCCCACACAACCACTCACTATGTTTACCTTCATTAAATCAGCTGAAAACGATGCCAGGCTGGTCCAGTATAACTGTGCAGACCTCATCAGATTGGCTGTGTTTTATTCTGCTTTTTTATGAAGGGGACATCTTATTACCAGGGCTCATCATAACTGCTTTTCAAACTTGCACATTGCAACACAGACGCTTTTGTGTGACTTTAATTACTAAACTGTGTGACCATGTATGAGGTGAGATACTTTATTGCTAAAATAATGTCAATCCGATGCAATCATCACCAAATCAGATTTCTTCACATTTCCATCTATCTGTCTTCGGGTGTATATTTGTGATAGCTAAGAGTGTATTTGACAACTCCACACCCACTGATCTATATTCAGTTTCACCCAGCCTTGCACACTGTGCTGCTGCTATATGAGCCAAAATAGAAGGTGTACAGAGACACACTCTCTGTGCCCTGAACATGCTCCAAACATATGCATACACTGACAGCTGAGGACACCATGCATATTTGACCTTCTACCTTGCAACTGGAATTTACTATTTATATTTCAACTGAGGCTAACTATTGCTCGGCATTAAGATTTCTAACTTTGGTGCCCTGCTGTGGTGGAAGTATCAATATGGGCATCCAGGTACAGCTTCCACCAGGATTGTCTCATTTTCCTATAAAGGAAAAATTGACAACAGAATAATGTGAAGGATGCAATCACATAAAAATTCTGCTCTTAGTTGCTTTAATTTCATCTGCATAACAGATTTTTTCCCTTGCAAGTTTGATGACCAAACTAGAAAGCAGTATGAATGTACTGAGTGTAACTATACAAGCCACTAACTGTATGAGCCAGTGAAGTTGAGAACATTAGCCATAAAGCTGAAGTCATTTTTTTGACCTCTATCAGATTGTCAGTTCTCCACAGAGTTCTGTAGGTCAAGATAACTTTAAATCTAATGATGTCTGGTCAATTTCAGGCAATAAAGTTGACCATCATTTCCACTAGTGGTGGAAATCAAGTAATTTAGTACAGACCATTTGGCTCGGAAGAAGTTGGCCCGAGCTCACAAAAAGAAACTTTGCTCCATCTCTGGAAGACTCTCCAATCATGATCAAAATTGCTCAGTGGGCAGATGAGTCCTCATTGTATCTCTGTGCAATGTACTCCGCTTGATGAGCTTTTGCTTGGCCCCTGATTTATTTCAATTTGCATATAGTGGCTTGTATTATTCATGGGAAATTATTTTATAAAAGGCTTTTAAACACATTTTGTATTCGCTGGAAAATCAAAGCCGCAGTGTGATTTATGAAAAATTGAGCTTGATGTCAAAACAAGCTGTTTATTTTGCTCCTATGGAAATGAAAAAAAAACCCCAGACTTTTCCCAGACTATCTTTCCATCGTCTGTCTTCTCAAAAACAAATTCACCATTACAGATAATAAATTTGAATATTGCTGTCTCAGTCCCTTAATATGATTCTTCCAATGGATTTAGAATGGATCCATCATCCATATCTTTGTTGTAAAACAAAACCACAATGTGTTTGTTAAATCTGCTTCAATTCATTTTTATCACAAGAAGGAGTCATATAACTCCCTGGCTGTACATAATAAATCTTGATTTGATTTCCAGCAGGTATCCATCACTAAGAGATATACTGTTACACTATCCCTCTGCTAGTTTATCGCCTGTCTAATTTAAGAGATCACAGGATGGTAATGAGTAATAAGACACAGAAAGCCACTATTATACTGCCTTTATAATGGACTTAGAGCAGCTAAAGTGACACTTTGAATTGGTATTCTGTCTTCCAATCGCTCTGTGCGTCTTAGCCTGGTGTAACATTTTCAAAAGGACAGCGAGAGGAGTGAGCGCTGACCTATTCTGTAGGCCAGCTGCTTGTAAATAGACACACTGCTGTTGTCCTTCAGAAGAGAGACTTTCTCACCAGTGTAATTCATCCACGCTGTTCTCTGATTTACGGAGTGTCGCTTGCAGACAGCCGGGGTGGTGCCTTATCTCTACCTTGTCTTGCTAAATGAATTCCAAATGGCACACTGCCCAGTTATTTGTCAGTGCATTTGTTATTGCTGACAACCACAACCCCCCTTTAAACAAATATAAATCTGTGGAAAACAATCGCTGAGCAAGATGCAGCGTAACCTTTTGAAATATCACGCTGGCCATCAGTTTCCATAGCAGATCATTTCCCCCCCTGCACATGAAACATGAAAGTAATGACTGCATAAGTCGTCTTAGGAAATACTCAGCCGTCTCTTTTTGTAATGTCAGTAACTCTGAATATGACAGGATAAGTATGCCAGTATCAGACCATAAGACTGCGGGAGCTGCTTGGGGGGTCCGATGACAAGTACTGCAGCTGCAGTAATAAAAGTAGTACATTTCATGTGATACCTCCACATGACATAGGCTGACTTGTGACAGCAGGGCGTTTAATATGCAGAAGATTGACCCGTGGAAAAGCACATTTCATTTTAGAGGCCTTGAAAAAAATGACAAGTCATTTCATTTTCATACACATTGTTGTGTGCAGTAACACAGGGTTGATAGGAGCTGAGCTGTCTGCAAGTCTGTAATTGTTTGTTGGTTTACAGAGGGTGTAATAAACTGAGACACGCTCACAGGGGGCAAAACAAACCATAAGAAAACATCTTATCATTAGCTTAGGCTTCCACTGACAGACAAACAGGGATGAGCAAGTAAAGATTTACCTTCAAAATGAGTTACAAACAGAGACCTAAACCGATTAAGCAAAAAATATCAAATAGACACTATAGTCCTATTTGCACAGGACTAGTAGAAGCAAAAACTGTATTTTACTCAAATTTACGAATCTGAAGTTAAGACTGCATAACATCACCGTTTCAGAAGCGGAGTACTTCCGCAGCCACTTACAAACATCAACTTATCAATAATATAGCTTAGAGTTGTCTTTCCCACTTTCTGCATGTGTTACAAGCTTTACACATTTATCTGCAAACCTTCTTAGTCATCATCACTCATTTTAACCGTCAGTATAGCTGATCTCACAGCACAGCTGTTGCTGCTGCTGAGCTGACTGCGGCTCAACATACTACGAGCGGCAATCAAATTTCACACTGGCTCAGTTGTCTGACAACAGAAAACCCATAAAAAAAAAATACACGTGACGACCCTTTGACTACTGATTTTAGGATTACATCACAGTGTTAGCTGGAGGCAAAACAAAAGAAAAACTGGAGGCAAGTACAAATCAACTTATAGTAGTAGGCCACATAACCGAACAAAAATCTCATCTTGCTGTGTTGTTGAATGCCCGAATCTAAGTAGTAATGGTTCATATTTGTTACAGGTAAGTTTATTGCTTACCAGCTGCCACTGCAGATGGTTAAAGGTAGTAAGATTAAAGGTTTGAGATGTGTGTGACCTGCAACAAAATAAACACAATGGACACACAAAATATCAAGAAAGGAAATATTTTTACTTCTATTTTCCTTACTGAACAGAAAAATACAAGTGATGAGCTGACCTTTAGGCTAATTGTGTTGTTATGTCTGTTAATTCAAACTCGACGGACAAAAACCAAAATAAAAGTCACCAAAACCATCTTCGTCAGTCTTCCCACTGTTCTAACAATCACGGACTCAAACCTCCGTCCGTCCTCTGGGTGTGTACGGTGCTGTATAGCAGTGCCTGTCACTTGTGCAGACCATTAAAATAGCAATCAAAAAAAGCCATGGTAACTGTTGAGCTGTAACAAACTATGGTGCAGGCTGACTGATAAATTTGGTTAACAAGTAATTTTTGAAAACTGTGTGAGAAAATCATTTCTGGTGTTGTTGTTGAGTCACTTGACACTATTGGCTGAATTTTCCACAGCAGTTTCCTTTTTTTTTTTATTTTTAATAAAACTAGTGAAAGTAAGTAGTTAGTAGAAGAAAAAGAGTGATACTGTATAAAGCTGCGATTGCGAGCAGCCCCATCTGCCTGTCTGTTTTTAATGCACAGGTAAAAACGGGGACACTTCTGGGGACAGGCCACCAAAAATGGGGACAGTCCTGGAAAATGGGGATGTCTGGTCACCCTGCCAATTCAGCCTCTGCTCTACTTTGTGTTTAGTGTTAGTGTTAGTATGCTAACACACAAAGCTGAGATGGTTAACACTGTAAACATGTTACCTGCTGAATACTGATGTTAGCATTTAGCTCCAAGCAGCCTCACAGTTAATCCAGTTGAAACCGAGTCTCATTGTTCAGGCTAAACAATCAATTGAAAGACAACATCTAGGGCTCTGAGAATTAACAGTAAGTGTCTATTGTTTCATCCATAATGGATTATTGGTTGCAGGCCTACTGTGAGAAATTAAAATAACAGTAAGGCCCACATCTTTGCTCTAAAGCCATGGGATAAAAAAAAAAAAAACTGGGTCCCCAGTTCTTCCTGGGTCTCAGTTCTTTCCCACAGTTCAACTGATTGCTCTCACCGGACTTGAGCCAAGTTAAAAGTATTAGTCTCAGTTAAAAGCAGCATGTCCAGCCTCTGAGAGACTGTAAAATCATGTAGAATAAAAGCCTTATTTGTCATGGATCTTACATTATTAGTGCCACTTTAGCAGCCATTTGTTGTTGATCCATCATCGAGGACGACAGTATCCTGCTGGAGATTCTTGCACACATGCAAGATTTAATAACAAGTGCTGATGGGTCAAACTATGACAAATATACGCTGGTATATAATAAACACAAGGGAGATAAAGCAGCTCAAGCACTTTAGAGGAACACTTCAGGGGGTGAGAGGAGGTGGAACTAATCCTGTGGTCAGGGGGGGCTCAGTCTAAGGGGAAATCATTTACAGGCGGACACAGAGGACACAGAGGCGCGTGGAGAGCAGCGGCTGTGAGACAGGTTTGCAGATAACAGTCTGGAGGGCAGATGCCGTGACATTTGTTGTTGGTGGTGTGCCACTCTTTAAGCCACAGGCTGGAACGTCATCTGCTTTCTTGCCGGTTGCATCATGCAGAATCCCAGCGATGGCAGCGAGTGATCAAACACAACAACATCAATAGTGCACTCACCAGCTAGCACTGCCTTGATATGTTGAGTATAGAAGCTGCAACATCTTATATAAGCGTCAATTCTTTTCTTTCTCCTCCCATCCTCTCATCAGTATCAAAGAATCCTGATTCTGTCTATTTAAATATGCATAAGAGAGTGAAAATGGCTCAGACTGATTGATGGGACCACACTGAAACAGATACAATTAGGCGTAATTAAATCTTGTAAAGCCTATGCTGTTTGCCAATTGCTCATTGGGAGATGATTCTATTTGCTGAGGGGCTTTGGTAATGTTGCACAAAACTCCTCGTCAAACAAAAGAAACGCATAATCCCCCTCTTCTTATATTGTGGGCAATTCGTCTGAATTCCATCTGCGGCTCAAACAGATTTCATTTACAGCAAAACCAAATGGCAGGAACAAATTGACAGCAGAGCAGAGGTGATAAATAATTCAGCAACTTCTTGATAGGCGTTTATCAGTTTTTTCAAGAAGTCTCCTTGGGTGAGCTGGAGCCTTATTAGCGTTATTGTTGAGTTTCATAAAGTTTTGGGATTCTTCCCCCCTCATGAGACTACACCTTGACCTTGCCTAATGTGCAAGAAAACAGAGCTGACTCCCAGCATTTTCGGGGCAGGGTGTTTGGACATTCATGTATTCATCTCCAGAGGAGTTCAGATGCTGAGATGCTGGGGTTTTTGTGAAAACGACTTCATGCCGGGAACAGACAGGGGCCGGCTGGTGCTCTCATTCTAATCCGAAGCAACTAAAAAGAGAGTAAACAAGCTGACAGAAAAAGCCCAATGAGAAAAGGGTTACTTCTAACAACACCACTCAAAACACAACAGGCACCGAAGCTGAAACCAAGAGGCTGAACTGAGAGGTTCACAGCTGTTCTGAGGTCTCCTTGGGTCAAGTTTTTCTCTAAAAGCGTGACTTTTTGTGGCAATAAGTCTAATCTTTAAACTGCAGCCATGATTCTGTAAAGCAGTGCTTCCTTAGCAGGGGTAGTTGCACCCTAGGGGCACTTCTGCAGTTACCGGGGGGCACTTGGAAGGAGCAGCTGAAATAATTTGACAAAATAGAAATTGCAATTTCAGCTGTAACACTAGTACGCTAGATGTTGTGATTGAGAGCGCACGGAAACTAGTTATCAGAATAAAATTAGATCAAAAAGCTTAAATGAGTGAAAACAGTTTGGTAGAAGTAATGTTACAAGAGAAAAAGCTCGTCACAGTGGATAGCCACAAGGACCCTAATGGATAAATGAAATGTCCAGCTTCTGCCAGCCCCAAGTGGTAGCGCAAACTTCACTAAAACATTGACAGTTCAATTGTATGGAAAGATTGTTGTAACAATATCCACTTTTATGGCAGCGATGTAGCATTTCAGTGAGAGAAATAAGCTCATAGGCATTGGTAAAGGAAGCGTGGGGTTTGGATTAAAGAGCAGCAACCCTTGAGATGATCAACAAGACACACAGCATCATTCGACCATGCAGTCAGACTTGCTGAATGCACCACCGCGGACCAGCTTGGATTTAGGGCTGCTCCTGGACAATGATCAGTCAGGAAAATGAAATGGATGGAATGGGACTGTTGTGCCCACATCTTACAGAGACCTGCCCCACAACACCCCTGAGCAAGCTGTTGCACTTGATGGGCAGACCAGTTCTGAGCTGACAGGAAGCAACCAGCAAGACTCCAGCAGAAGGGTTTTTACATCAACAATTCTTCATGCTCAAACACAGTCAAAGCTGATGGACAGTGTTTCCCAGTGTCGAATTTTTAATGTGAAGATGTCGACCATATTATCATCACCATTTTGCTGCTGCTGTTTACATTAAACCTGATGCAAATTGAAAAAAATCACTACGTAATTATTTCCTAGGCATATAAGTGTATGCATACATATAAATAACTATATTGCTTTAACTTTTGTTTTATTTTATTTTTTGTTTTGTATTTTATTGCATTCTGCTGTGAAATTTATAATTATGTGTCTTGCATGAAGGAACTACAATCCTCATTTTGTTGAACAACCATGTGTTGTGTAATGACAATAAATAACCTTAATAACAGTTGGAATAGAGTACTGTTAGAGACATGATCTGCAGAGTCCTACACTTTGGCGTTAACGTCGCCTCCGCTTGGTTGTGGATTACATTTGACTATTAACCACACCCCCAATCTCTGTTTGAGAAAGAACAGTCACTTCAAAACGTAATTTAACACTGACTTTAAATTAAGTGGGGCTTTAAATAAAATCAAGTTTAAAAATTCATCCAAATGAACACACGTCACACAAATAACTGCTCTTGATTTGCCCGATTGGCTCTAAAAATGCTGATTCTTTTATCACCCTTGCCCCTCCAACACTTGCAACACTTGTGAACGTAGCACACTAAATCTCCTCTGTCAGGGAAGAATAGACTCACTCTGAGAATATTCGTGACTATCTCAATGGGTTTTTAACCTCTGCTCCTGGAGAGGAGCATTTATTCCAAACAAGCCCTCCAAGCTGTCTTCTCTGGCGCTCACAGAAACTGCCACCACTAATCAGGATACGAGCACTGTGTGGATGGGCACACTTCCTGCTGTGCCTGTTGATGCAGTGTGAGAATGTGATATAGAGACACGGACACAGTTTCTATGTGAACGTGTCCTTGACGAGCTGTGCACGCTGTCCCTGTGAGGGTACATATATGCTTGTTTGTGGCCATGTGAAGAGAGTTTCTGTTTATCAGTAGTTATAAGGAGTGAAACATAGACAGAGGCAACATTGCACACTCCCCCATTTTGAAGACATACACTGCTAATTATGCAGCTATCCCTCAGGCCATATTCCATCAAATTGGCTCATTGAATTGCAAGTGAAGTCAAGACTCATTTCTCCTTTTCGGCAAGAATGCAATGCTTACCGCATGTATTGAGCAACAGTAGGGGCGAGCAGGGAGTGTTGTAACACTGGGTTAGTTGTAACAGTGTCAGTTTTACCAATCAGAAAGGTGCTGCAATGATGTCATCAATATCGCGCACTCCCATTTCCTTTTTGAGCTCACGGGAGAAGTAAAATGTCTCTGTGAGCAACATTCTGTATTTTATAACCAAAAAACTCATGACTTTTCAGGTAAGAAAGTTTTTTTTTTAAGAAAGATTAATTTTTTTGCCTAGAATTCACTGTATTGTAGATATAATGCTTTGACATACATAACAAACAGTACACTTACAAAACAACGCAGTACTGTAATTCCACTACTTTTTGCTGTAACTACACATGTAACAAATTACTTTTCTCAAATTAATGACAGTTACAATGACTGAAATTTAAATGTGAATTGGTTCATAATGGTTTGTCACTTTAATAAAGTGGGTCTCCTGAAAAAAGCTTGGGAAACACTGGTCTAATGCAATAAAATTGTAGCTTACAGTTAGATGCTAGTTGTTGCTGCCCTCTGGTGGTTGGGAGTATTGATAACTCCAATCAGTGATAATAGATACAATGATTTGACAGTTGTCGATAAAGTTATACAGCTACACTAAAAAAAGTACCTATTTGTGCATTAATAAGAGAATAAAGTAATGCAAAAGTAACTAATTACTTCCATAATGCAGTAATCTGTTACAAATTCAAATACTTTTTGTGAGAAGTAATTAGTAATTGTTACTAATTACTAAATTTCAGTAACTTGCCCAACACTGATTACATCTATTCCCAGCTAGTGTTATAACTCACCCCGGTAGTCACTCAGCCCAGTCACCCCCAACAGAACTTTGTTTTTGACATTAACTCACATAAACTGCGATTGTGCAGTAGTGAGGTTTTTTTTTTTTTTGTGGTAGACAAATATGAGTACTGTGCATCAAAGTTTGAGAGATCTAGCATGAACAACCACTGCGTTACTGACACTCAAAAAAGAAGTGTTACTACTATCCCTAGTCTACCCTATCATATGAAGCATAAAAAGTATTTACCTGCCCTCACAGCTGGCTCATTTCAGGCCCAGAGTAGTGCTTAGACTTGTTTAGAGCGCACGACTATTGTTGATGGTAATTTTGTGGGAGGCGATTAAAGCAAGGCCTGACACAAATTAAAGTTAGAGTCTATTGTTGATTGTATTTTGACTTCTAACAAGGCACAGGCTTTCGGATAGCTGGGCATTTTCATTAAGTCTGTTTTTAAACAGAATGGAAATGGAGGAGCGAGTCTTTAACACTCGGCCCACATAATTGACTGGAGAGGAGCTGAACGTTTAAGAATTGTCCCTTGGCCCCCCCCAGACCAAATATCTTTCCGCAATGCCTAGTAATTAAGCAACACTGATTGCCGTTTTAATGACTTCCTTCCAGTGCTCAATATATTGGCAGAGAGCGAGGGCAGTGGTGTGTGTGTGTGTGTGTGTGTGGGGAGGTCTGAGCATAAAACGGCCATTGTGACAGGCTCTATGGGGAGTTGAGGTGTCATTCTCAACCTATTATCAGACTGGATCCCTTTCAATCGCTGCGTCCACACCTGTGATTTTTCTCTCTCACACACACACATTCACACTCTCACACACCAGTCCAGATACATGGCACACACACCATTACTAAGACCAATGTATTCTGAAAAATAAGGCTTAATATTAATAAAACCATTAAGAACAAACCAGTGTTTCTACAGTGTTTCTGATGTTCTCAATTACTATGCCTGCTTTTATGTGACAGAACTTGTGTGAAACCTAAAAAGTGGAAAACCTAACTCTCCAACTAGGACACCCCTGGGTGCTGAGCCAGTGCAACTTTCAGATGCAACACCACTGTGTCTGATAATTGCTGTCAGACTGGCAACATGACTTTTGTAAGGTAGGAGGAAACTAATAGTGTTAAGCTAGAAACTCACAGAGGTAACCCAAATTCAGCACTTTGCTTCATGTGGCGGCTTTGTTGTTTGTTAGTTTGAACATTTATAGCAATAACAATTCAAAGCAATGATTCACAATATTTCCATCTGAATAATAATGTCCTATTTGTCTACATTTGCTATAACACAATATAGTGGAAGAAATCTGCATTAAAATACCCACTGCTGAGTAGATCTATCCTGGGAAATACTCTCCAGTGGACCAGAATTTATGTATTTTGTGTTTTCTTCAGCAGCAACAGTAGCACCATGTCCTGGCACAAGTAGTGATACAATGAAATAACAGAAAAAAACTGCTAACTATACAGGTCAAGTCACAATTTATTGAGAGAAAATCTGTGTACAAGATAAAACACTGTTTGCTAAGTGAGAAATGAAAAGCAAAAACATCACAAAAATTACTGTTTTGCACCATAGTTGACACCAAAATGAAGATGAATTAGTAACTGGTGACTTATCAGTTCAAATGTTACCTGTTCAACATAAAATGTACAAAAATAGATAAAAGAGAAACTCGGTTTTGTTTCAAATTGTCAGTTACATCACAAGATCACAAGATTCACTGTGACATTGCATTGTAATAAAAACAGAAGAGAAAGATGTTTTACATGTGAAAATTAGTTCTTCTGCCCCTTATTACCAATTCCATTATTTATCACTGCATAGTGAGCAAGACTGTCTAAAAAGGGATGTGTAATTGCCTCTAGCCCAGAGCCATCAGATGTCAAAAGGTTGTAGTACAATAAATTGCAGTTTATTTATGCTCTGTGAAATGCTGTTTTCACTTTAGTGAATTAATTATTATGTTCTGAGGAGGACTCAGGATACAAGTAAAGTTTTTCATCTATCTTTGTGCAGCAGTGCTCAGTTATATCCAGAAGGTGATTAGAGGGGTTGGGGGGGTGCCATCCCTCCTCATCCCCTAGTATCAAAGAGAGTGCAGGGGCGGAGAGGTTGTGTAGTTGAATCTTTTAGTCTTGTCTGCCTGACTCATTGATCTTTTATCTGACTGAGGTTTGTGCAAGTTAGAAACTATGGCTCTGCCCATGGCTCTGCATAAACAGTGTAACTATGCTGTGCACTCACATGTGAACCAACCATGACATCACCCATTGGTCTGTGGACTAGCCTGGAGTTTGGTATTATGGGGCTTGCCATCTTGCAGCTGGTGGGTGACGTACTGCTACTTGGGCAGTGCTTGGTTTTGTCTCGTCTATTAAGCAGGAAATAACTAGGAAATAACTGATCAACACTGTCTAGTTTGACAGTTTGATCTGAGTTTCGTGAACCCTGTGTTTGCATCGTACTGACTCATTTAGAATGGCTTGTCAATCACACGGTAGCCTCGCCCTAAAGCAGACCCTGTTTTATGGTCCATTTTACTCTAAATAGGACCATAATTTACAAAATGAACATCATGCTGTATTGAAAAAGATTTGAAACTAGTAACTGAGATCATAAACCCACTGTGAAACTGTGTACTGAGATCCTAAATTAAGTGAGAGGTTGGCTCATTTTGGCTAAAAGACTATATACAATAAGACATCAGACATTTTTGTAGCTGTTAGAGCCGTCCCTGCTGGCCATTAGAAAGATTGCAGGTTTATGGCACCTCCACATTGGCTTCACTTTTCAGATCCTCAAGCTCCGTCCACTATTTAATTTACGGTCCGCTTATTTGTATGTGTATTGGTGCTGTCCGTGGTGCTGAAGTAGCAGATGCAGCAGATTTGCAATTGTGCCTTTTTGTCTCAGTCCCGCCCTTCTTGCAGTTTTGTCTTGGATCTTTAATATTCTCTGAACTATATAGTTATATGGTGGGTTACTTAAAAGAAAAGGTCTTCTCATCATTAGGATGCTCCCATTGGGCCAACCCTCCTGTTAAAAATTAACAAATTGCCCACTGGTTATATCAGAAAAACCTGTGAAATTATAGAAATCCCTTGATGACCCATATGCAAGCTAGTTTACTCAAAGCGAGTATGACTCCCAGCCAGCTGGACTGATATAATCATGTTAGCTGGCATTATGCAATATCTCACACTGTTGTAAGTGCATACACCTTTCACTTTTATTTCACATATATCACACATTTGAGACAAGGATGAATTTATGATGAAACCATCAGGCCTCCACATTGAATGATAAAAAATACTTATTGCAAACTAACACTTTCATATAGTCAGTGTGGAGCTTTAAATAACCACTTCTTTGCTCTTGAACAGCTGGTGACACAGAGGTGGAACATTATGCCGCTCTCTGAGCATCTCTACTGCCACCAGAGCCGTGCAGTTCAGATCTCTCCGGTTTCCTCTGAGCAGTAGCAGGAGGTATTTATCTAGACTGCAGAGAGCGGTGCTAACAATCCAGAGACAGGTTGTGTTCCTCCCTGCTTGGTACATTACATTAGTCTTGATGAGCGAGAGAGCAGGGAGCTCTGGTAGAGGAGGCATCAGGCACAATTTACAGGAATAATCTGCCACGCCACTGTTTTACTTTCATTATCACACCTCTATCACTGGTGTTTGCC